>VYZT01024196.1:0-17399 GCA_013400735.1 Pomatostomus ruficeps | reverse complement strand
AACTGGTTGGTCCACTGCCACAGTACTGGTCTGCTGTAGTTAAGCAAAACTTGAAAGGTTCAGGTTGGACATAAGGAGGAGGTTCTTCACTGAAAGGGTGGTTAAGCATTGGAACAGGCTGCCCAGGGAGATGGTGGAGTCACTGTCCCTGGACCTTCCCCAGGAATGACTGGCCATGGCACTTTGTGCTATGGTTGAGTTCATATGGCGGTGTTTGATCAAGGGTTGGACTCAATGATCTTAGAGATCTGTGTACAACCTTCATGACTCTATGACTGAATGTTTCCAACTTCCAATTCTTTGGTACCTTCTGTCTCCCAGAGCCGTTCTGAGCACCAGATAGGGAGGGGAAGAAGATTCCGTTTTCCTTTGGGTGCAGCAGATGTCACAGTGTGGCAGAGTAGTAGAGAGGAGACTTGGGCACAAGAAGTCTGACACTGATCATGTGGATGATTATGACTGGATTTATTGCTCATTTAGTATCTAAATGTTGCCAATTAAAGACAAGCAGGTCTAAAGGGGTTTTTATATAAGCAGGAAAAGCTAGAAGCATTTACAGTCTTTGGCCTTGCAGAATGCAGTTACAAAACAACAAAGCACCTCTGGAGCTACTTTAGGATTTTATCTCCTTATGTGACAGTCCCTCCTGCAATTCCCACCTCATTTTTATCTTGGGACAAATCATATTGCCCATCAAAGATGGGCAAAGCAGAGGAGGGAGGAAGTGAGGAAGACTATCTTTTGCCACAGTCACACACACCTATCTTGTTCAGAAGTTAGGCTTGTACACCAGCTTTAATCTTGACATCTGTATAAAGCAATGATACTTTCCTAGCCCATGCAAATGTAGAGAGGTCAGGAGAAAAACACTACACTATCCTGCACTCTGACAAAACAATGTCCTTAAAGTGTTTCTGGAGAGATTTGCTCAGGGCCATTTGATGCAGTAACATGGCTAGGCTGCAATCCCAGTAAATTTCTAAACCACTTGGCTGGTTTTTATGTTTTAGTGGTTGTTTTTTCTTCCAGTTCCTTCTCTTAGAACAACTTAATTTCTCTGACTATTAAAATACTGAGTGAACCAGAGATGTGCTGGTGGAATATGGAGTTCATCTCCTCCCACGGACTTGTACAGAACAGGACCTGGATTCCAGCTTGCCATTCCTCAGCTGCCTGTGTTACCAGCTGACTGTTGGCTAGCTCTCAGAGTCTCTTCATATTTCTAGTGCATTCTACTTAAAGGCTATTTACACCTTTTAACTGTCTTCAACTTGAAATACTATGGGGTTGTGTACTATATAGATTTTTAATCACACAAATGGATTTTATTTGGTTATTTTTCTTTGTGGTGGTTTTTAAAACCAGCGAGTCACCAGGTACAAGTTTGCAGTTTTCATTTTTAGGTGGGGTCTGTCAAGCTTGTAAGTCTTGCAACTGATGAAATTTCCCTCTAGAGCCTGATCCAAAGTCAGGAGGTGCACTCACCAGCTAGAGCAAGGTTTTTGCTGATGCTGGCAGATCTCTGAGTGCCTCAGTTTTCTATTCCAACAGCTTCTCTAGAAAGACATCTGCTTCTCTCTTGAGGGAGGCAGGACTTAATCTGTGACATCCATCCGAAATACACATCTACTGTTTCTTCTCTCTCAACCTGTGTTCCAAGACCATCCTGTACAGAACAACCTCTGGCCCCAATCCCTCAGAGGCTGCATAAGGTCCTAAGCTGCTTTAATCTCTTCAGAAACTCAGTAAAAATTTGTCACATGCAATCTGGCAACCAAGTACAGCAGGTGCTCCTGGTCATAGTGACAATCATTAGATGTCCACTGTGATGCAAGTCCAACACCAGCTTGGGTGTCTACACTGAAAGTGGCTGAAGTCTGATACCTGCATCAGGTTCTGCATGAGGGAAAGATCATTTGCCACCACAGACTTTCAGTACTTCCCTTGCTTTTGGAAGAGGTAGTGGCACCTTTGCGATGCTCAGCGTCACTGGTCTGAAGCGAAGGAGCTGCTGCCCTGAATCTGGGATGTCCTGTGTGCCTCTACAGAACCTTCCAAAGCAGTGTTTCCTTGAAGCTGTACCTGTTTGTATTGTAAAGAGTGAAAGTAACTGGCATACTTTTGTTCTCTTCCCATTAAAATTTTCATTTTTAAGATTTAATGGAACCATCTTGACAAAGGTGACTGCACATTCACACAGCATACACCTACTCCAAACTCTTGATAACTCCAGTGTCCTCATAATTGCCTGCTCATTCATTTTATATACAGCTCAGAAGACTCATACCTTCACTTTCAACACCGTCCATCTATATCATTTGCTTGTAGCTTCAGTTTGGAGGAAATTGCCCATGTCAGCCTTCTGCAGGTCTTGGCAACTTCCTAAAGACACTGTGCTCGCTTGTTCCAGTATATTCCTTGTCCCAGCTATGTATGTCACACTCCATTACTTCCATCAGCTTCTCAAAAGTCTGGGGCCTGTTTCAAACAGGGTGAACTTTTTTCTACTAAAACATGAAAGTTTAAACACCAAGGAAATTCTATCTCCATTCTAGTCTTTGTTTCAAGATGTTTCATCAAATTTCCTTGAAAGGGTATTTTTCATTCAAACCCCCTTCCTCTTTCAAATCTCAGCTTTTTCGTTATCCTTGCTGGCTTTGTGAATAAAGTGCAAAAGAAAAATATAATAAAAATAAATGTCTCACTGGGAGTCCCTAGACAGCTGTATTTAAAGCTAGGAACATAACACTCTTGCCAAACAACTGGGGAAGAAAAATATGATTTGAAATGGCCGTAACTTAGTAGGGCAGGAATAGATTTTTGGCACTGATACTGCAATTAATTAGCCAGGGGTGGGGTTGCATGGTCAGGCTGTGACTGCAAGGCACTTTTCACCTTCCCTTTTCTGCCCCTCAGCCAATGCCTTCCTCCCTGCCAACGCTGAGTTGTATAGTCACAGACTGCTGGATCAGGGAGCTTGAAATTGCCTCTACAGAACAAAACTGCAGGTTAGTTTTTAATGTGATCAGTTTACTCAACCAGCTGCTGATGGAGCTGGGCAAATACTGCTGCCTGCACAAAGAAGGTGTCCATGTGGCAGAGAGGGGCTGTGAAATCACCTCCCCATTGTACCATGGGTTTGAGTGCTCTTATGTTGATCTTCCAGGTGCACCATTAGCTCTCCCATGCATTTATGGTACCTCTGTGTCAATAATCGGTGTGTAAGTAAACAGGTTATTTGTGGGGTTTGTCTTTTCTAGTGACAAAACAAAGAGGCTTCTTGCAACAAGAATGAATTATCCAGCTGTTTAGGGATCCTTGCCATCTACCACGTACCAGGAAGAGATCATGGAGTTTTTCAAAGCTGAAGCCAGACAAATTTAGACCATCTATAATATGCTGTGCCACTTCTCAGCAGTGCAGGTTATTTTAACAGAGAAATGGCTTGAAGGGGTGTGTCAGGTTCTCCCCTAAACGGGTGCTCTAAGTTCTGCCCTGGGACAAGATTTTCCAGGGTTCTTTAGCTACTGGAGCCCCATTTCTAAAACTGATTTAAATGTTGAGGCTTTGTTTAAAGATTAAACTGGATCTACTGTTGAAACATCTGAATTTGGGCCAGCTGGCTCCCTGAAGAAGTTAGGAATCCAAATGAAGCATCAAAGATTCCTGTAGTGTTAGACTTAGCTCCTCGGATGCAGTCCACAAAGCTGAAGAAGCTGTCCTGGCAGCTGACAGCCTGGCCTGTAGCTCCTCAAGGACAGGGGTGTGGAACTTAAACCTGCACATGTCAGCCAGACAAGGCAGTGGGTGCTACTTTCCCTCCTGTTAGGATATTTCACGTTGCATGGCATGCCTGGTTTGCTGAAGCGGAAGCTAAGGGAGCAGGGCTCACTGTCCACATTACGGCTGACTGTTCCACTCCATAGCATATTGAGGAAATGGATGTTAGGGACATACATGTACCACCCTCTCATTCAATGCTTGTCAAAAGTAAATGTTTAGGCCTTTTATTTGAAGGTAGACTTTCTGTCTGTGGCCCCTGAGCAAGAAGAGGCATCCCCTTCGTCCCACCTTAGGTGTTAAACAGACTCTGAAGGCTTGTTTGTCCAACATCTCACCAGACACCTGGCTGGCCTGGCTGCTTCCCCAGGCACCATGGAGGATTCCTGCTGAGGTGGTGTGACACACAGTGCATATCTACCTCCAAGGAAGAACCAAAATACTAATTATTATTAATATAAATCCTTTCCTTACCACAGGCCTCTGGTTTCTCTGTGGGCTCAGTATTGTGGAAATTCTTCTTTTGCTTCTTTCTAGAAATAGGCAGTCTAAGCCAGGGAAGCTCAGTTTTCACAGAATCACAGAACCATAGTTTGGGTTGGAAGGGACCTTTAGAGGTTAATTAGTTCAACCCTCTGCAATAAGCAGGGACAACTTCAACTAGATCAGGTGGGAGACAGCTGAAATGAAAGTTATTAAAATGAAAACACTTATAGAAGAGAAAATGCATCACCAAGAATGAGGTTTTATTTTTTATTTTGTGTATTTGTTTAGGATTGACAAAAAATTACACTGGCAATTGGCAGGCATGCATCTCTGCTCTCACCATCAACATCCCGTATCAGCAAGCTGAGGTCCCCTGAAATGTAGAAAAGCTGTCTCAGAGCCCTGATCCCTAATGTCACCAAATACACTGAAAATAGGTATGCTTTCCATGGGGGAAACATAAACCTTTCTGTCAGTTCAGTTTGGAGTCCTGCAGTCCTGGTAAGCTCCATTCAGGGCTTTTCCTTGTAGAAGGACAATGCTTACATGTGGCTCCAGCTAAGCTATCCACAAAGTGCAGCTCTCATCCAGCTTAACTAGCTGGTGGGAATACAGCTAAAGCAGAAAAAGCCCTATAACCTATTTCAGAATAATTTGGACTCTTGCAAACCACATGAATAGACCAAAACCGAGTCATATTTTTAAACACAGCTCCTTTGCTGATCACACAGCCAGACAGCACAGGCACTGGCTGTACCTCTGTACATGTACTGAGGATGTAATTGAGAATGAATAACAGAGGAGTATCAAAGCTATCAGTCCTACTGTCAGCTGGACAGCTCAGCCTTCCAGTGATGTCCTTTTCTTTTCTAGATTTCATTGTAACATGTCACACATACTGTGCAATGATTTATATGAGTCAACATATATTAAAATGAATGCATAAAGAGGAATATATGAAAGAAAAATGCTCTGTGGTCACATTCATGATACTCCAGCATCAGTTCCAGTATATAAACTTGAAAATGTTAAAATTAAATAGTCATTCCTGCTTTGGTGCCCAAAGCAAGCAGAGATCTGGAATGTGACTTTCCTTTCAGACAATGATAGGTTCACTCTGGTCTTTTTATATAAACAAGAGCTATGAATTGCTCAGTAATATAGTGCTTATTTAACTCTATTTATTCAGGATTTTTTGGGCTAAGTAAATAGGCAATATAAGGCCACTTAAAAAAAAAAATTAAAACATGATAAAACTTCTTTCAACTAATTTTGAACTTAGAACTCTACGTGGCCCTCAATCATAGGAAATATCCTCTTGGGGAAGCTCTAATCAAAGTAAAATGGTGCTCATTCACTCCCAGTGAGATGCCACCTCCTTTTCTGGATCAGAGGAGGAACTGGGGACAGAGACTGACATGAAAGTGGAAAAGAGGAGCCACCAGACATAAGCATGACGGGCCACTGAGCCCAGGGAGGCCCTGGAGGTTGTGCCCTCTCTACACCCTGCTGCCTACAGCGCTGGGCAGAATGGGACTGCCAGAGAGGGGGCTAGGGGCTGTGAGAAGTTGGTTCAGTTCTTTATGAAGGTTTGGCACCCACACCTCTGTAAGTCAGCCACGGGATAGCCACTCTCATGGCAGGAGGAAAAGACTGGCTGATCCACTGGGCAGCTTGCTCCAGGTTGTTCCAAGTATGTGATGTGTAACCAGACCCTACAGGTACCCAGTGATGGCAAAACACACACACCAGCCCCATGTCACCCAACTCTTGTTGATGATTAGATTTAAAGAACTTTTTTCTAACCTGAAATTCTCTGTTGCAATTTGTGCCTTTTATTCCCTGTATGACCATATCTCTTTACAGCAGGGTCTTACCCCCTTAAGACTTGCATTTTGCTTGATCTGGTTTTGTTACTTTTCTGTCAAAGTTGTTTTTGTTCTCAGCTTTCAGTGGTTCGTATATTTGCCTTCCCTCTTTCCCACTGAAAGAAGAAAGGCAGAATAGCATGAAACCCTCAATTTAGACAGAAGGATGAAGCAAAGTTTTCTTCTGTTTTGAAATAAACATATTTTTAAAAAGGACAGAGTTCTGAATTTAAAAAAATAGAAGGTTGGGGTTTTTTTCATCCTAAAACATCTATGGTGGGAGGGTTTTTTCATATAGCAGTTTCAGATTTTTGCTCTGCAGTCATGCTTTGCAGGAATACATTGGTTTGCTTAGCCTGGAGCTAGCAGACACAAGGATCCTCTTTGAGTGCATCCAAGAAAGAAGGAAGGCAGCTGTGCCATATAATACTTGCACAAAGCTTTGCTATTACAGACATATTGTGAGCTTCGTTTTTCTTGCATGAACAAAATACTGTCCAGTTACCACTATCACCTTGTGATGGATGTTCATAGAGTTTGGTTGTCTTTCCAGAACTGAGGAAGTTTTTCTTCTGAAAACAACAATAGGCTCAATGTGTAAGTGGTAAGTACTTAAAGCACAATTGGATATTATTTGCTATGGTGATTATATACCACAGTGGCAATAACACAAAATGGAATAATCCATCACAAGTGAACACAGAGACAAGTAGAGGCTACCACAGTAATGGATGTGGGGATATCCTGTATTGAGGCACTCTATGAGACACAGAAGGAAAATTCTTCCATTTCTTCATAGTGGTCTCCCTTTCAAGAAAGTAATATAATGGGGAAGGAAGGTACTCCACTTTTCCAGGTAAGTTCTCCTAGTTCTTTACTTAAGATTTTTCCACTTGATTTCTTGAGATAATGGGATTGTTCAAAGACAACAGTGAATAGAGGGCATTCCTTCACTCCTCTCCCTCTTTTCTCACTTTTCTCAATTTTTGTCAGCTTTTATCATCTCTTTTCTTCTGGAGAAAAAAATGGAAAGTGACTGGCAGCTCTCTAAAATGAAAAGGAGTCCAATTAGTTTTGTTTTCACTCAAGGGCATCAGTCTTAAACTGTCCATCTGCATCAAGTCTTCAATTCTCATGGACCAGGGGAGAGGAATGGTCTGGACCCAGTGCAACATACCCATTGAACCAATATTTGCTCTGTGCTTGCCCAACAGCCAGAGTATTTTGTCTTGGTCTGGTTGGGATCTAGCAAGGGTGAAAATACTAAAATATAATGACAAAAAACTTTCAGCCTATTCCATAATCTGGCCAGAATCATTAAAAGTGAGAGGCGAAGCTCCTGGCACTGCCGAGCTCCCATTTGCCAGTCAGGGAGCCAGCCCAGCAGGGCTGAGGTCTCATTCGGCTGCTTTTGAGACTTTCCCAGCCTTCTCCTTCTGTAAAATGCACACCCAGAAAGCAGTGAATAACCTGTCTAATTGCAAAACAAGGCCAAACTGGGTGCCACAGAAAGGGACGCCCACCCTCCACTCCAAGCGTCAGCCCCTGTGCTTCTGAGCAAGTCAGTCGGGAGCCTTTGGGGGCAAATCGTGCAAATTCTCTCTAGAAAAGCAGTTGCTGGACTGCAGTTTGGTTGGAAAAAAACCCTGTTCTCCAGGCACAGATAGTCCTACAACAGCCACTAGATGGCAACGGGTGCCTGCCAGGTAGCGCGGCGGGCACGGTGCGCGGGCGGGCACAGGCGGGATCCCTCTCCCGCCGCTGGAGCTCCCGGAGCCTGGGGCAGGTTGGACAAGACACACGAGTGCCTGAGAGAGAAGCAAGGCGGGGCTCGAGTGCCATGGTCCTGGGGCCACCCCTCCTGGATATCCTGGGCCACGCATCCGCCAGCTCTTCCTGAGCTGCTGCTCTGCACACCACAGGCAGGATTCATCGCTTTGAGCAGAAACATCTTTCTTCAACTCTGTATCCATGAGAATGCTGAGTAGCACACCATGCATAAGTCCAAATCCATCTAGTGCTATGTTTACAGATGCAATATTAAATTCCATATAACATGGATCTATCTTTATAGGCACATAACACTTTTTCAGGAACAGTGCATTTAACATTTTTTTTCTCAAGTGTAATGAGTTAGATTTGGTGGTTTAATAGAAGCCATCCATATCATTCCACTGTGTTTCCTTGCTTAGATCCTTCTCATTTCTCTCATTTTCCAGCCCACTCTTCCTAGCACTTTTTCAGCCTAATTCCCACCATCCTCACTTCTCATTTGACCTGTCTTTCACTGCTCAGTGTCCATTTGTTCCCATCCATGCACTTCAATTCTCTCACAGGATCCCTCTCAGACCTCAGTTCTCCCTTACTTTCCCCTTGTCCTTTCCCTTGTCCTTTCCTTTGTCCTTTCCCTTTCCCTTTATATATGTGACCTCTCCCTTTGCCCTTATCCTCCTTTTATTTCTTAAAAAGTCCTTTCTTCAGCTCCATTCTTGCCTCCTCTCAGTCTTCTTGCCATGACCAAGAACTTTTGTGGATTAAAAAAGTACGTGGATGTACTGACATTGAACCAGGCTAGACTTTACCTAGGGGCCCTTTACCTTATTTGTACTAGCCTCTGAGAGTCAGTATGATGAGACAAGTTGCGAAAATATCAAGTAAAGCAATCATAATCCCCTTTTCATTAGCCATCCTAATTCCTCATTTCTTTCATTTAACTCTGAAGTGACTGGAATCACCAATTAGGCTTCCAGGATGCAGCAAGCAAGAACTGGGACAGACTCAACATCAAAAACCAGCTTAGCCAGCAGGTGGGAAAATAAAGCCTGATTTTCAAGGAAATTATTGTACACTCTCTGCCTCTTGGAGAAAATGCACAGGGGATTTTTCTATGTCAGCTGGGGCCCAGATGCTGGGGCACAGGAGGAGGGACATGTACCTAAGTGAGCTACAGCCAGCAGCAACTCAATATATTCATAAGTTGGTCTTATCACAAGTCTCAGAATCAACACTTCTTGAAAAGCAGTTTATTAAATGCAAGGGTACGGCACTGTGATGCTTACAAGTACCACTACCACATACCATGTCCAAAGGGCTGGGGCTATTGGAATAAAGAAATGCACAGATCCCTGTCATGACACTGATTTTTCTTTTCAGTTCCACAGCTGCTAGACTTGCCTCCTCCTCACTGAAGGGGTCTCACTATCTCATTATCCAGGTCCTCTGACATTTCATATGTTCTCTGTAAAAGCAGCTGTTACCTTATACCAAAGCAGGTACCTGAGCTGCCCAGGCCTGCTTCTGAAGTCACCACGTATTAGCAAGCAGCCCCAGGAGCTGGACTGGTGCACCTGGCTGTATGCAGACCAAGGAGTGAGGCACTTGGGGTTGGAAAGTGGAAGTTCTTCTATATCCTCCACAGACTGCAGGATGTCCACTCTTCCCTCCAGCATGCTGCTGCTCTTCCAGAGCCTGCCAACAGCTCATGGGGATTCAGGGTCAGCACACCTCATGCTTGCAGAGGTTTGTTGCAGTTAGGTGTTGAGAAGACACTAAAATAGATAAACTAAACCCTGTGAAAGAAATATTATTGTACATGAAGGTCCTTTGCCGTTGGGAGATTTTTGTACCCTGCATGATAACCAGGGGTAAAGTCAGAGATATGGATATCCATGACTGATCCATAGACATATATACCATCTATGTTTGGAATGCTCAGTCAGCCAGACCAATCATCACAACAGTACAAAGATCTTGGACTACACAGCTCTGTTGCTTATTTTGCAGAAGACTATACTGCAAACATCTTTTTGGAGCTATGAAGCATAACACTTTGTTTTATTGATTTGTATTTCCTGATGAGGGAGCATATCTGCAAAACAGTCTTTGACAGAGAGGTGTTACACAAAGTGTACAGTGTTGAAAGAAATACAGACACATCTGAAATCCTCCAGGGATATGAAAGGAGAGTTGATAGCCGTATTTTTGACTGAAGGCTGTGTTTTAGTGCTTCCTACAGGCAGCAATTTACTGTGGTTCTGTACAGGGCTGGAACTCCAAGAGTACATGGATAAAAGTGTGGGGTTGTTAATCAGCTCTCATAAAATACAAATGATACTATAAAGCACCAGAAGGTCACATCACAGACTACCTGTCTTCCAAAGCAGAGAGAACAGAAAGCTCTCATTTGTCCTGCCAAAAATAACCTCATCAATAGTGCAGGATATCACAATTTGCCATCTTGGAAGTATTCCTTCCAGACAGCACTCCTCTACTTCTCCATTTCACTTGCAGGCATATTTCTGCATCCTTTTGTTGTGAAAAACCAGGAGAAATAAAAGGATTTTCTTGGTTTTCCAAAGAAACCATAACTGATGTTTTTTCTACCTATATTTCTGTCCATTTCATATCACAAGAGTTTTCCACTAAGTCACAGGAATCCTTTAGTACTGGATACTTTTCCAATCATCTTGTTTACTTTTGCTCCTGTAATGGGTAGGGTAAAAAATGCTTTTGTCATATTACACATTTTTATTTGTCATCTGTCACCTGCCTTATTTTTTTTTTTCTGTTAGGTAAATCCTAAAACATGTCTAGAATAAATTCTAGAAATACCTACTTCTATGACAGGAATACCCTGAGAACCTACTCAGGAGACAACCTATAATTCAGAATATCTAAAATTAGGCAAAAAAAAATACTAATGAAGAAAGAAATTCTGAGAGGACAGAATTGAGCATCATAAGGACAAGACAGGGTGCTTATTTGTAGTCATCCACAACAGACATGCTCAAGGTCTCTTTCCTTTAAGACACACTCAGAAAATATGAACAATACCTGTATTGCCTGCAGACAACTTGTGTCATGTTTGGTTTTTTAGTTTGTAATTTTCAGGCAGCCAATTAAATCTACAGGTGTACTGAACAAAATAGAGTCACTAATTTATTTGTGAAGTCTATGTAAGTATTTGTATTCTCACTGAGCAAGCCAAAAGACTTAGTGATTTAATGTAAAAGCTGTGTTCAGATGAAATGTGCAGTCACTGTACATACAAAATCATTGCCAGTGGAAACAACTCATACAGTGAACCTGCTAATTGCCTCAACTTCATAAACTCAACGCTGGATCCAAGCTCTTCATGCTCAAACTGCTTGGTTTGGCTGCTCCTCTACAGCTTATTGGGCAAGGCCAACACTGTGAGCTTGTGAGGCAGCTGCTAGCATGGACCCCCTGTCACACAGCATGTAGAGTTGGGGGCCTTTTTTCCACCAGGAGTGTCACAGTGCTCTCAAAGAGGCAGGGGCCCCTTCAAAGGACAGAGTGTCACATGGAGTGAGACTCTTTGTCTAAACTGCCTGGCTTCCTTCTCTGCTTGGGAGCACAATGGGTGCTCCTGGAGAGCAGACCCATCACACAGTACAACTGCTGGTGCTCTTCCACCTCTGATTGCCCTTCAATAATATGAATTCAGTCACATAGGCCTGGATCCAACCCAGGACAGATGTTCCACAATTCTCATCTCTGCAACACACCATGTTTGAGACACCTGAGTGAGTACAGGAGCTTCTGCATCAGGTCTGCTCCTCAGAGCAGCATCCCAACAGCCAGCACTGCATGCAGAAGACTGCTCAAAGCACACACAGAAATGCCACATCCTATCTCCACAGTTTAGGCTTCCTGTTCAGTGTGAGGTGGATGTGAAACAAACAAGTCCTTGATCTCAAATTCTGAATTTTTTGAGTAATCAGTGATCTGTGTAAATTTGTAAGTCCCAAACACTCCCAGATTTTACCTTTGGTGGGTGTCTACTCCTGATATGGATATTAAGAGATAGAAACATTAATATAAAATGACTATTGACTTCCTATCAATAAAGAGGTGACTCTTAGACAAAGAGGTAAAATCACTTTAGAAACATAAACAGTGCCAGTATCCTGAGAGGCTCACTTGATTTACCTAAGCATTGGAAGCAATACAAACATTTAAATGTTACCCCAATGTAGCCATTGATTTAACTACCAAGTTAGTCCATCATATGTGAAAAGTGAGCTCAAAAAGTAGGAAATGTTATTACTTCTATATAGGTGGCAGAGCAGAGGTAAAGGAAACCCTGACTTCATATGGTGTTGTCCCAAATAAACATTATATGATTAGTCTGTGCTAGGAGTGTTCTTAAAAGCCTAGAGACTTGCACACAACAAATGTATCTACTGTAATATGGTGAATAGTCATTAGAATGTTCTACTAAATAATAAGAAAAAATTCAGACCAAGCAGATATACTGTATGGGTGACTCACACATATATGATGTAAGTATTTTGATCTGTTTCTACTTCAATTTTTTTATCAGGGACTACAAATAGAACAGATTAAAAACTAAATAAGGGGTCTACAAAAGCTTTAATTAATGACTATATTAATTAATGGCCATCTGCATATGCTGATTTGTTTTTTATTAGTAAAACAAGCTAATCTTATTGCTATCCTACAGATAACTACACCAGAAAACGGGCAATATATAGCCATTTACTTCTTAAGTGGGAAACCTAGAAAAAGGAGACAGTCAAAGGGAAGATTTATTTCAGAAGCTGGTGGTGCCTGAAGGCAGTTGTGGGACAGGGCTTTCAGTGTGTACAGAGCTTGTTGCCTCCTGGCACTAAGCATCAGACACAATCCTGCAGCTTCACTCCTTCCTGGGAGCATGATGTGGTTAGACAGCCCATATGTCTAAGGTCTTGCAAGGACGAACAATTCAGGAGATACTGCTGTGCAGTGAAATGAAATGTTGGTAGGTTTATTTTCATGCTTGGTACTCTGTATACCAAGCCTTCACTTGTTAGTGTAAAGACGGAGCAACAAGAGGGAGATTTGGGTTGGTTTTCCCAGAAACAACATCTCTGAGCAGTAAAACTGGGAGAAATTTTGTCACAGTATATATGCAACCAGCAAGATTCAAGCATTCTTTTCAGTTTGATTGTAAACTCCTGTGGGAGTGTTTTTGTTTGAGCCTCCCAGCCCTAAAGGACATGGGAGTTCCCCATATAAGGAATATGAGCAGAGAAGAGAATTGTAAAGCAGCTATTGAAACCTACTGAGCTCATTTGCTAAATGGTTGTCAAGTTAGTGAGAATAAAGTTCTCATTGACAGCGTTATATTTGCACATATTCAGTTGAATTCTAAAAATAATTACAATTTTTCTCTTAAGTGTAGAAGGTATATCTTTCACTCAAGTCCGGAAGCATCTTACAGCTGACATCTCAGCAACAACACAGGATCTTGATGTCAACTGCAAAAAGCAATTTGAAGACTGAGTGTTGCAGCAGTCATTTATGTAAGGTCTCTCATGAAATACATGGAGAAATCTTGACAGGAATATGGTTTAGAGATGTACAGCTGTCACTTACCATGTAGTTACAGTTACATTTCTTGGTAATAAATTGTTATTATTCACAAAGTAGAGTCAAAACCTGTTCCAAAGCAGATGACCTAAGATTTTCCTGCAAAACCAGTAAGTTGTCCAGGACAGGTTTATGTGCCTTTGTTGCACATCCAGAGAGCAGCACAGCTGAGGTTAAAGCCATGAATGAAATCTTTCCCATTACCAACAATGGATTAACATTCCTCATAGAAAGAAGCATTATTTGTACCACTGCCATCTTCCACCTAAGGCCCTGGAAGACCCAGTAGGAGACTTAGCAAGGATTTACATTGCTCTGAGTATATTGGGAGGCAAACTACTTTGGGGAGACAGCTTGTGTCTAGGAAAAAAATCATCTCTAATAAGGCATGGCAAAAGTATTACCTACCACCATGCAGGCTCTGGGAGGTGCTGCCAAGACGGCTACAGTGTGTGGTAGCCCCTGGCCATGAAACTCCTTGGCTGCCTCAGAGCTGAGAAGAGCTTGGAAGGCAGACGTAGTACTATACTAGCTTGGCTCTGCCCCAGAACTGGCACATGGAGATTGCACCACTAATTATATTCCTATACTGGGCAAATCCTACCCTGAAGGAAAAGTTATAACGTTTCCTTTTCCCAGTACAATGTACTCCCACCCAGGGGATCATCTGGGTCTTTTTATACAACATTATATATTATGTAGAAATTGTGTGCTCTTTACAAAGGCTTTTTTAAGGTTTTGCAGCCACCCTTCTTTGTGCTTTCATATGTGATAAAAAGGCTTTCATAAGCTGCCCATGAGCAGAACGCATTTTTCCCCATTTCATCACCCCACATGTCACATGCAGTGCTTCTGTGAGCGGGCTGCCTCTCACCTGGCGAGCAAAACGGCTCAGGTGGCTGAGAGAAGCCACCTCACCCTGCAGCCAGGAAGGCTCCCCTCCCGCTGTCTCTCTCAGTCCGTGGTTTGTCACTGGATACCGGGCACCGGGGCTGTGCCTTGGCACCCGTATGTCCACACGGCCTGGCCCTGACCGCCCAGCCCCGCTGGTACCGCGGCCCCGACGGGAGCCCCGGGCAGCGCGGGGGGCCGAGCCCAGCCCCGAGGGGAGCCCCGGGCCGGGCAGTGCGGCCAGGCCGCCTCTAGGTGGGGCAGCCCGGCCGCCGGCAACGCCGGGACGGCTCCGCCGGCGGGAGCGCGAGGGAGCGGAGCAGCGAGCCGGGCTCCCGGGATAGCGAGCTGGGGGTCTCCGGTGGGCGCGGGGAGAGGCAGTTGTGCGGCCCGGCGGGGTTTGGGCTTTCCCCCGCTGCAGTGTAATACACGTCTATGAAACGGCGGATCCGTGTGTTACGGTATATTACGGTGTATTAAGGCTTTTGGCCGCTCCGGGCGGCGAGGTTTGGGAGGTGAGGAGCCCTCTTCAAGGGTGGAGGCGAGGTGGGAATTGTGCTCCCTCAGACATCCCCGTTTCAGGCGCTGCGCTTCCTCTCGGCTGCCCGTACCTCTGAGTCCTCCTGTCCCCTCCGAACCTATTTCAGCGAGGAGAGTTTGCGCCCGGTTTCTCCCTCACACACTCGGAGGGAGGGGGTCCTGTGCCCCCCGCACGCCGTGGCCGGGCAGCCTGTGCCCCCCGGTGCTGCCAGCCCTACGCCCGGGAGGCCAGCGCGGTGCAGAGCCGCGCCGCCGCTCTCCCCCCGTCCATCCCTCCCTCCTTCCCTCCCTCCCGCTGCCCGTCTCCTCGGCGGGGTTGGGGGCCGGGCGAGGCGGGACCACCCAGCTGGCCCCCGGCCGCCACGGCCCGCCGGCCCTGCCCTGCCTCCCTCCACGGCTCCCCTGCGCCTTACCCCCGCTGCCGCTCGCACTCCTCCCGGCCTCTTCCCCAGGCATTTCCTCCCCAAACAGAGGTTTTCTGATCGGAAAGAGGGTGCAGAGATCGCCCGAGAAGAGGAGGAGAAAAAAAAATTAAGAAACTAAAAAAGAAAGGAGATGTATGTGAGAAGGGGGAGAGCTGAGTAAATTAGCAAAGAATTACAGCCACTGAAAACCAGCTGCAGGTATTTTCAAGAGCTTGGGCACGAAACTCTGTAAATCAGGGTCTTCGTGGGCTGGAAACTCCCTGTACAGGAGCTCGGAGGGAGGCTGCACCGGGAGAGCGGCTTGTCCTCCTCCCCGCCGCTCGTCGGCCCCAGGCAGCCGCCACTTTGCCTCGCTCTCGGCGTTCTGCCGCACCTGAGCGGAGCCCGACGAAAGAGACTCCCTGTCCGGAGCTCCCCGTCTCTGCCGTGTCCCGAGCCCTTTCCGGCCGTCAACCCAAACCACTACTCCCACGATCCGCACCTCCAGCCTTTCCCCTTGGAAGAGCGTAGCCCTTCCTCTGTCCCCGCATCTGAGACCGCGCATCTCTTCAGACATCCCAAATTTCATCTCCTGGCTGTTAAACAGCCTTTAAAATACTCGTACAAGGCACCCTTCCTAGCCCGCTATGTATCGTCTCGTAACTGGATTTCTCGCAGCTTGCCTAGATGTCTTTTGTTTACCTCCAGCTCTTAAAAAAATCCCCTTTGGATATTTTCTAAGTGTATCGTGACACCGAAGTCTTCGGTGGCAAAGCGATGGCTTTCCTGGGAAATGCCTAGGTAAAAGGTGAGTCCAAGCAAGGTTATTAAAACGGTCTGTGTTTGTTCAGAAAGATAAAGCCAGCTATCACTTAGTCATGCAGAGGTGCTCTCCAGCTTCGTGCTGTGTGTGAAAGTGGGATTATTTATGTTATTGATTTATTTTTTGGGTAAGAATTATGATTGAAAAAATTTAATTCGTGCTGGAGTCGTTGATAGTCAATTATCGTCGCTTCGCAGTCCACTGCAAACAGACGCTCATCTCTGTGAGATCAAGTAAGGAGGTGTTGGCCATGACCACATGCCTGTGGAGCAACCCGTTAACACCCTGTTCATGGAGCAAAGGGGGTTTGCGGGTATCTTTTTTATATATTTTATCTCCTTGTGTTTCCGCGTTCTCCCAGCACCAAACACCCACGTTCATGAAGCACAGGCTTCTAATTTCTCGTGTACCTGCTTGATACCCTTGTCGGTATTTTTATTAGCTCCGAGAATGCCGATAATATTTGAAAAAGAGAAAAGCATGATGCTTGGGAGCATATTGTTGTTTTGGCAACGAATCGCATATATACAATTGACCTACGAGTAATAGTTTCCAAAAGCTTCTTGTGTAGGGCCGTTTTCTTTTGGGGAAAGCATCGTTTAGGGAAAAGAGTTGAATCTGCGAGAAATTGCTTTCCTAATACGGGCTTTAAAAGCCCCATGGACAGAAGACCGTACTTAATATGAACCCGACCATGTTTTTAAACAAACGCAACGGCGAAAAGCTCATTTTTCAAAACCGGCCGAGGCTGTTTTGCGTTTACCTCGACAGCGCGGGCGGCAGGGGACTTGGGCGCTCACCCTGCCGAGCGCAGAGCCCCGCACTGGCGCTGAGTCTCGGCCCGCGACAGACTCCAAATAAGCGAGTTCCGAGGCTCTTCCCCAGGAGCACGCAGCAGTGCACGCCAGACTGTGGCGTTGGTCCCGTCCCCGCGACTTTTGCCGTCGGGACCGGACCTTTCTCCGGCGCCAGGCTGCGGCGCTCTGCTGAGACGTGGCGACGGGGAAACACCGAAAACACCTCTGAACTATGTTCCCACACTCCCCAGGTGGGAGCCGCCTCTTTCTGCCATGGAGAGGAACCGTCCCTTCGAGGGTCTCCTCGGCCGGGGGCGGCGGGGGCGCCCCGCGGGCCGCAAGGGGTTAAGAGGCGGCGCGCCCCGGCGCGCGCCCCGCGGAGCGCATCGCCCCCGGCAGGAGCCAATGGGCAGGC
>VYZT01024195.1:0-44707 GCA_013400735.1 Pomatostomus ruficeps | reverse complement strand
TGCAAAGTCAGGGCAACATACTAGATCTTCTCTCAGTGTTATAAGTCTGAGCCAATATAAAGTTAGACTTTTTGGCTATTCTTTTGCTTGTTACAGACCCCAGACTTCTGAACTCCCAACCCACAGTTCCGGTATTTGGCTTTAACAATTATGGTGATGATCGCTATGAAGTCGCCAGCTACAAGATGAGCTGGGAAAAAGCGGAGAAGAACTGCAGAGACCAGTCCGCAGAACTGGCCAGTCTCCTGGATCCTTATGTTGAATCTTTCCTGTGGTTACAGATATTAAAGCATGGGCAGCCTGTATGGATTGGCCTTAACAGCAACATGGTGAGTCCACCAGGAGCTTGTGACGGTCATACCTATACCTCAGATGAGCTCTTGGTCAGATCCACAAATGTGTGGCAGAGGGTCCTGACTTCCCTCCACTTGAGTGGATTTACACATTTAAATGTTTGTCCATAGTGTAAACAAGAACTGCCACAGCCCACACTTCAAAGGCCACCAAGGATGTAGCTGCAGCACTGAGTGGCTTCAGTGGTAAAAGTGGCTTCCTGCTCCATGGTCTATCACATGCTCCTGTGGCGGAGCAGTGCTGTTCTACAGCACACTGTGGAGCAAACCACAGAAAAAAATGGTTAAGAATAGTTCTTTCTTTGTAAGTTTAAGTTTTTGCTTCAATTTGCAGCTCAGCAGTACAAGAGCTTGTGCTGGGCAATAGTGGAAAGAGCAGGGCTCTGGCAATGGGGACTCCTTAGGCAGGTTTTTGCAACTAACCAGTGCCAGTGCCTTGTGTAAAACTGCCAAAAAACTCAGCTAAGAGTGGAAAGGTCTGAAATGAGAAGCAGATTATATCTGAAATGGGAAGCAGCTTACAGGCATATAAAATAGAACACTGATAAATATAATGTAGCTGTATATTCTTGGAACTGAATCTGGGGGGAAATCAAGTGGAGAGAATTAGAGGAAGAGCTTGGTGGAACACAGGTCTGAGAGAGGACACAGGTGCTGAGGTGAGAGGAACCAGAGCTACACCTTAGTGAGAGCACTGGGAAACTGGGATTAGACAGGAATCTGGAATGGAACATGGCCAAGGGTCTCAAAGCAGACAGGAAAGGAAATGGCACAAAGAACACAATGGGAGCCTGCCTCCAAAGATCACAGGAGGAAGGATCTAGGCTGCACAGGATGGGGTGACAGAAGCCATGGATGTGACTAAAGTCAGTCATCCTCTGCAAACACTGGAGAAATCCACTGACAAAACATATGCTTGGCTCATCTCTGGTAGCTGATCCATGCAAGACCCACAAACTTACCACAAGCCCAGTTAATATGGGTGACAGGGGTCTGTGGTCCAGCCCCAAGGAAAGCCTCATCAGTTTTTCTCTCTCCAGTGAAAGTTCAGATTTTTCTCTTTGCTTTCTAAATACATAAAGAAGCCTATGTTAGAAGAACGCTGACAATAGTTTCTCTGCAATTTTTATTTGATCTGTGTGCATATGTGGACTAATTTGATAAAATCTTCAGCTGTATATTCACATTTGTTACCTCAAGGCCCTTTGCCCATTTAGGGCATGAGATGAATGGTGTGAATTGAATGATATGATAGGCTGCATGCTAAACAAACATCTGTAGGACCACTGCCTTGCCTGCTGTGGAGAGTGGGAGTGTGGACCAGTCTCTTATGTATTCATGACATAATCTTGTGCAAGAAACTATGATTATCAATTTTTCCTAATTTTGCATACATCCAAGTGCAGTCTTGATGTTCTTCCAATCTAATTCTTGTATGTGACATAATGGTAATTGTCATTTGCTTTTAGACTGGTGGCCAATACGTATGGTCAGATAGAAGGAGGAGCAGGTATCTTAACTGGGCCAGTGGAGAACCAAATAAAAACAAAGCCTGTGTCTATTTAGATTTGGATGGGTTTTGGAAGACAGCATCTTGCAACGAAACATATTTCTCTCTCTGTAAGCAATCCAATGGTAAGTTCTGAATAGGACAAATGTGATTTGGGAGGCTGGAATTTAAGTTAATGACTTTATTTGAATTTAGTTTTTCCACATATGCAAAGGTTGTGATAGACAGTGTATGCCTTGTGATAAACTCTTACTTTTTTAAAGGAATAACTCCCAGATCTAGTCTGTTTTGTGTGATTTCCAGGCATTTCATTTCACAGGCCAGTCAACACATGCACATTGTAAAGACAGCCGCAATATTTCATGCCACATGCCACATGCCACATGCCACAGTGGTTTTTTGCATCATTGTTCGTCAAGAACTACAGAATCAATCAACTTTAGCCTAACTATAAATAACCAGCTCCAACCAGAATAGTTTGTTGCTAGTTTGTCACGTTTAGTTCAGTACTTTATCATTAGTTAAGTCTAAGGGATATTTATTTTCCTGGAATAAAAGTGAAATTTGTATGGCTGATATGTGGTTCAGAAGTAAATATTTCCCTTGGCTTTTAAGACTCAACTGAAATCTGTGTGTCTTCTTAATAGAGTTGATCCCTACTGAACCACCACAGCTTCCTGGGAAGTGTCCTGAACCGAAGCGTGGTAGAGCCTGGATTCCCTTCCGTGGGCATTGTTACTATGTCCACACCACTTCTGAGGAAAGCTGGCCTGATGCTTCCATGACGTGCATTCAAATGGGTAAGTGCCCTTTTTTTTATTAGGATATTTTACAGGTTGTTTTTGTGTTTGGCTACTTAATCCAGAACCAATTGATAATATGTAATGTGTGTATGTGTGTATCAATTATAAACTACACCTAATTTAAATTTATTATATAGCATTTTTACTACATGGCAATGCTGATCATGAAGCATGTAATGATTTTTTACTGAGATAATTAATTTATAATGAAAAATCTCACTGAAATTGTGTGTACTATTTAATTGATATTTTTAGGTGCTTCTCTCGTTTCCATAGAAGATTTGGCTGAAATGAATTTTCTCTTACTTTACTTGTCGCCACTTGCAAGTGACTTCAGAAAGTTTTGGATAGGATTGTTCAAAAATATTGATGGTAATTATTTCACAATGCATACTGAGATGAAACTAGATACTAAATAAAGAGTGAATACTAAGTACTACTAACATACTAAATAATAGTACCAATATGCTAAATATTTAATAAATAATCAGGGAAAAATAACTTGTAAACGTTTAATAGCTTTTCTACTACAATATGTAAAACATAAATCACCAAGAGGTCTGTGCTTTCTGTATCTTTGTTGCAATTAGAGTACATCTGCCTGTAAAAGGTTTTAACTTAGAACTGCAGTAGTTGACTAAAATGTTTCTTATTGCCTTTTTGAACTCAAATTACTTACACTTAACCACTGTAGTATTTTAAGCAAAATGTTGTCATCATTAAATGCTGAGTTAAATTAAATTTAAATGTATTGCTGGACAACACAGGGCATAGCATCTCATATGAGCTGCCTAGAAAAATTTATTAATCTAAATTTCAGTGGTTTTTCCCATAAATTTTTGGTGAAATCTTTCATTTTAATCCAAATATATTTAATGTGGTTGTTCTGTTTAGTATTTTTTAACTGCTGTAATTGCAAATTTGATACTGTATTCTAGATCATCATAATTCTGTAGTCAAGTTCTTCTTGGCAGACATGGAGGGTAAACCTCCAGAGTGAGTCTAGACTGGGCTCCAACTTCTGCTCAAGTCTGTGTCTCTCACCATCAGCAATGGCGGGCCAGGCTCATCTGTTCTAGCTGAAAATGAACAGTGCAAAAGCAGTGACTTGCTCCTGACCTGTCCCCTGCAGTGCTGCACTTGACCTTGTCCCCTGCAGTGCCACACTGCTCCATGCTGTGCAAGCAGGGGTGGGGGAAGCGCAGCTGCAGGGGAGGGACAGAGGAAGAGGCACTGAGGCACCTGGATATGCCAGGATATGCTGCCATGAAAGCACACCCTGGGGGGAGAAGGTGGCTATTATTCCTACTTGATGGGAGATGCTTGACAGTCAACAGCAGAGATGGTTAAAGAGAGAGCTGATTCAATTTGCAAAGATAATTAATTAATCCAGCTCTAATATAGTAGTTATTCGCTGATCTTGAAGACACACATAAAATAAATCTCTTGAGCATTCTGTGTGCTTGCACTGCTGATGCTGGCTTGTACGGGTGCTTTGTTTTTCTTAGGGTCCCAGGCACAGTCCCGGGCACAGGCTTCAGCTAAAGGTCCTTGGGTGGCTGGACAGGTCTTCCTTGCATCACTGACAGCTGTGAACTTTAATGAAGTTAACTTCGCATTTGGTACACTCCCACCTGAATTGCTATGGCTGTTAGAAGAGTGAGAAATAAGTGCTCTAGAGTAAGAAATAGGTGCTCTGTGATACCAATTTAATCAACTAAAAAATCCCAGATTTGATCTAATATGTCATTGTGAGTGGTAGACTAGAAGTTATTCTCCACTTCATTCACTCACTAGGTAATACATTTGATTTTAGGAGAATGGATATGGATGGACAGAAGTGCAGTAGAATTTGTCAATTGGGAGAAAGGAGAGCCTACGGCACTTTTTGATGAACACTGTGTTGACATGGATGTCTCAAGTGGAACCTGGAGGACCTATTACTGCTCTGTTGACCAGAATTTTATTTGCAAAATCCCTAAAAGTAAGTTCTGAATTTCTGTGCACTGGGTTATTTTAAACGTAGTGGTTTATGTACATCAGGCAAAACTGTTTAGGCACTGGGTACACTTTATGCATTGATGCTGATTCATGTGCATCTGAATCAAATCCAACAGCAATTTCTGTTAAAAATGGTGGGAAATAATGTTGGAAAATAATCTGAGTCACTCTTCCCTCCCCTCAGTTTAAAAGCGCTGATTTTTGGGCATTTACCTGACTCTGGGGTAGGGAAGAACATATCATCTGTTGAGAGTGCAGAGAACATTCACAGACATTATGGTTATAAGAACACGGAGCAGTAGATGATGAATAGATGATTGAACTAGTGAGTGCTGAAAAGAAAGGCAGGTAAGCTGAGGGGAAGGAATAGAGAGTGACTGAACTCCTACAGAGGAAATGTAGGTGCTGCTCATGGGGACAGTACCACCACAGTGGGGTGTGCTGCTGGATGAGCAAGCAGAAAGCGTCAAGTGAGGGTGGGCAGTGGGGCCCAACTCATTTCTCTGCTGACAGAGGCACAGTGAGACAGGCCAGGACAACCAAACAGCATGGTATGCTTCATTTGTAATGGTTACTTGTGGCCCTGTGGTTTTCTGGATGACAACCTATGAGAAATCTGAGTGTCACAGGCTGGGGCGAGCCCCGCTTGTGTTAACAGCAGTGCTGCATGAAACATGAAGGGTGTAAATCTGTACCCATGCAGCTGTCATTGGTCACCCTGTGCACAGACCCAGCTGTGTTTGCACACATCAGCTGGGAGACAGTTTGAAATAGGTCACATTTGCCACTGGCAAACAGACCCACCACACAAATGTCATTGATGCAGTGAAGAACCAACCCTGCCTGTGGATCTTCCGTGTAATCAGGTTGGCAATGGAGTAATCCGTGAACTTTGTAGGGCCCAGCCAGTCAGTCCTGCAAACAATTAACTGAATCATACTCCCCAAGCAACGGAGGCAGGAAAAGGAATCTGCCTAAATATACAGCTGAAGTGCTGTTAAGTACAACTGTGCTTTTCATTTTCACAAGTGTAAAAAATGGAGTTCTTTAGTGTGAAGTGTTAAACTTTGGTGTGGAAGTGTGAAAACTTTGAGCACTATCTACTTTACATAAAAGGTGTTCAAATCGATCAGTAGTGAGATAGGAATTAGTCTTGGGGTTTTCTTCTTTTGTAAGTATTTTTAGCAAGTACATTTAATGGATTCAGCCTCATTTTTCAAAACATATTTTCATATATTTTTCATGTGCACATACTTTGTTCAGCTCTGGGGCCCTCAGCATAAGAAAGACTCAACTGGGTTATTTTTCGACTTTTTAAAATAACCTACTTTTAAAATAGCCTACTCAGCTGGGTTCAGAAAAGGACAATGAAGATGGTCTGAGGGCTGGAGCACCACCCATATGAAGACAGGCTGGAAGAGTAGTGATTGTTTAGTCTGGAGTAGAGAAGACTCCAGGGGGACCTTATAGCACTTTCCAGTACCTAAGGGGGGCCCACAAGAGAGCTGGAGAGGGCATGTAGTGACAAGGGCATGTAGTGACAAGACAAGGGGCTTTAAAATGAAAAAGAGTAAGTTTAGATTATATATTAGGAAGAAATTCTTTATTGTGAAGATGGTGAGGGACTGGAACAAGTTGTCCAGAGTAGTTTTGGATGCCCCAAATGTTAAAGGCCAAGTTGGATAGGGGCTTGAGAGCAACCTGGTCTCTGGAAGATGTCCCTGTCCACGGCAGGGGGGTTGGAACTAGATATCTCTAAAGTTTTTTCCAACCCAAACCATTCTATGATTCTATGATTATTTAAAATTTGTTATGAACACAAAGTAAAAATTATGTATGCAGTATTTATTTCATTGAACTGTTGCTTTCAACTGTATAATATTCGTATTTTTTAATTTTAAAGTTGCTGAAGTTGAGCCAACCCATGATTCACTTGTCAATAATGGTAAGTTGGTTTCTTTTAAGCCCATTTAACAGAAATTTCAATAGGTTTATAGGCATTCATTATTTACTAGCGGAATTTCCTCCAGAAAAGTTTCGTTTAAATACCCACTTAACTGCCACAGATTATTTTATTTTAAATCTGTTTAAAATTAGAACTCTTCTCTCAAACTGGATGTCTTCTCTTGTTTTTTTCTTACAAATTGTATATGTAGTACAATACAATGCTCCTTTGAAAAGATTAAGCCAAATTTTTCATTATCCACTTAGAACATGCATAAATTTTAGCTGTTATGATTGTTCAGTACTTTTGTTTTCACTCGGTTGCTTAATTAGGGAGATAGTTGTGGTATGCAACAGCAGTCTCTGGGCATTTGTAGCAATTGTTTTGTTTTGTCTTCCACAGCACCAAAAAGTAAAGCTGCTGCTGCGTCATCAAGTGGTTTAGGCGGAATGATTTTTATACTGATCTTCCTTCTGCTGGCTGGCACTGGCCTCACATTGTATTGTTTCTATAAAAGAAGACGTGATCAACAAATGTTTACAGCCGGGTTTGACAACGCCATATACCGTGGTGACCTTGGAACTCATGAATCAAATTGTCTTGTGACCAATATTGAAGAAAATGAGAGGGCAACCCTTTAATAGGCTGGGTAATCTTGGGCCTGACTTTTGAAAAGAATTAAAGTGCTGGCGTATGAGAATTCTTAAGGAAAGCAATTTTCTCCTACGGAAATTCTACTTAATTTTGCATGGGATGCTTCTTGCTTTCTGTACCAGCAGGAACAAGCAAACTTGCAAGGCAGATGCAGAGATCTGCTCACAAACTGTAGTACCTGGGAGTATTGTTGAGCTTTCACATGGACCTGGAGCTATGTTGTATAAGCCAACACTCAGGCAGCTCCAGTCTCTGCACATGTCCATCATCATCTTTTGGCACAAGAACCATGTTCACCGTATTAATTTGTGAGAATATGGTCCTTAGCATGTTCCAAAGAGTATATCCAGACCTGTGGGTGTCCTGAAAATGTCCTGTTGATCTCCAGCACAGACTGGCAGTATTGCACAGGTTGGACAGGATGCCCAGGCTCACCTGGTGCAGATCCCTATTTATAGCAGGACCAAGTCCCAGCATCAGCCTGGCAACCTGTTCCAGTGCTGTGGGTTCACATCTTCATTTTGCTACTGAGGTACCACAGAAACCCTTTGTGTTGCCCATTATATCAGAATTAACAAAATTTGCTCCTCTGTTTATGACTGATGGAAAGCAAAGTGTAAATTGTATTTCCTCTGCTATAGCTCTGTAACATATGCATTGAAAGATCAACTATGATGAGAAGTGGGAATGTATTGTGAATAATAGTGGTTTATCATTTAAACAGTCAAATAGGGATCTCAAAGGATGCTGCAAAAGGGTGGGAAGGAAAGAGGAATTATACTTAATTCACACCTGAACATTTACATAAAATGTAATCTTGAGATCTCCAATGCCAGTGTCGATTTCATAAATTTTAGACCATTTTTTCAAAGGCTAATGCAACTTACCATTAGAAAGTTGTTTCTAATTTCTAACCAAATTCTCTCTGTTGAATTCTGTTTTAAAACTTTGAGTTTCATTCTAGACTTCCATCATGATGGAGCTGATGGTGTTGTATCTCGTACTTGTCTACTGGCATATTCTCAGGCTTCATAAACCCTAAAAATAGGCTCACATACAGGTGTTTTTTGTTTTCACTTTCTGAGTGTATTTTATGCCAAATGCAAACAACTGAATGGCTCGAAGCTCTTAGTTCAGTGGATGTCCTTATTTAATTTGATACTTTTTGATATTTTAATCTTTTGACAGGTTTTAATTGTGTTTAAGTTAAAATATTTTGTGTGAGTATGAAATACATGTAAATAAGTTTTTATTCTGCATTGGTTCACTAAATGGGAATTAAAAGGCTGATTCTAAGTAAAAGTGTGTGTCTCTTCTTAAGCAGAACAATTTATCATAACAATGAAAAGAGGAAGGAGGGATGGGGCTCTTAAATTTTTATACACAAATGAGCATCCACTTTTCCTAGTCTTGCATGTTCTTAAATGGTCTTTACCAATGTGTGAAACTGTCTCATTGCTTCTTTATCCATAAGATTTGAAAGTTTAGCCTAATAATTGTCGAATGAAAATGTTGTGGTTTAAGACTACTTATGTACTGTTCTACTCTAGTAGTTTCGGAGACAGATTTTATATATTGATAGCTCCTTCATATCTCCTCTCAGTATCTGCTGATAGCAACACTAGTTCTTCCTTTTGCATTTCACTGGGTTTGTCTTCTAGATCTCTAATCCCTTCTGCTATTCTCTTCTAGACCCTGTGCTGTGGTATGTAGGTTCTTCTGACAGTGCACTGCACCAGTATATAAGATATTTCAGCTGAGATCCTAGCAACACTGAGAAGGTTAAAAAGATTTAATCCACTCTTGTAACACCTTCCATGAAGGACCCTTCCTTCTGACTTGTCTGAATTGGTTCCACAGGATGTATAGTTTCGGATAAAGTAGTAGCTACCAGAAAACGATAGGCCAAACCCAGGAAATTTGCCTAATGAGAAGTTAATTAGTGAAAGTTTCCAGGGACTGATAAGCTTAACAGTCGTGTGACATTTGTGAGAACTGAACCCAGAGTCCACTGGGACTGCACAGGGTTTCTAGTGCCCACGAGCATCAGCAGGGAGAGGATTGTGTAACTTGGACCATGTCGGAGACAACAGTGGCTGATGTCTGGTAATGAAGAGTAAGATCCCCTGAGGAACTTTCCAGACATCTGAGAATTTCCTGGAGTGCCAGTATGGTTCTTTGAAACTGAGTGTACAGCTGGGATTAGTTTCAGAATATTGCTCCAACCAATATTGGTGATTGTCTGTGAGTGAACTCTGTGAGTGGAGAAGTGCATGTGCCATGTGAATATTTATTTGCTCGTTATTGTAAGAGCTTCATTCTATTCATAATAACAGCTTGTTAGAAAAAAACCCCCAACAAACAGAACAACTTGTTTTAAGAAATGCAGTTTATGGTCTGCATTTCTTCTCTATCAGTGAAACGGGAATTTACAAGAAACTTTGGTTTTCGACACATGCTAGTATGATGGATTTTCTTCTCAAACTTAATGGTTACTTGTAAGTTTTTATTCCAAATCAGTCTCCTGCAGCTAGATTTCTGAAGGAAAGCTGCCATTGCCACTGTATTTCATACCAATCCTAGCTATCAGACCAACTCCTAGAATGCTCATCAGACAAGGCAGATCCAGTACCTGGTTTAAAGACTACTTGCGTGGAGGCAGGAAAGAGATACTTATCAAGATGCTTGGATACTTAGAATTTAGTGGTAAAAACAATCTTTCTACCAGGCCTAGGAACTTTCAGTGTTACACTGCTGTAAATAGAAGTGTGGGAACCACAATTTGTCAACTTGTCCGTCTTCCACATAGATTCTGGATTTGGTCTTACATGCAACAAAATAGCATCTATAAAATGCCTCCTCATCACATAGACAAAGTGTTGACACCTACTTTCTCAATTGCTTGCCCTTTCAATCTCTGTATTAGGGAGGTATTTTAGAGAGAATGTCCTGCCTCTTCTCACTATTTTCATTATATCCCTTGCCTATAACATGGATGAAAAAATAATTGATTTGCTACTTGAAATTATTACGATGTAAGAAGTAGTAACTGCCTTTAAGGAAGGAAAAGCTGTGGAAAAATTCACCATTGTAACTTTCTGCAAGGTCAATGACAGAGCCACAGCAGACAGATGTACAAAGAAGAATAGAACATCCTCCTTCTCCGAAAGAATACCAATTTACAGAGAAAGTTTGCTAATATCAGCATAAATACCTATTATATTCAGTCCCCTGGCTAAACAGGATTCTAAAAAGAAGCTGTTGAACTACGAGTCTTTATTTTGTCATTTAAGCTTCTGAAACTAGGGGAGTGAAAAAGGAAGTGACGAGTAATTTGGAGCAAAACATAAGGAAGTTCTACAAATACAAACAGACAAGATAGATAGTCGTGAAATGAACTGGCCTTCAGGCCAGATTCCAATAGGCAAGGGTCAGATTTTCTGGGGTCAATAGGAAAGGTATAAACTACTCTATAAGCATAAAGTTGTCCTGATGTCACTGCATCCAGACAGAGCAAAAGTTAGTGTTCATTTTGTCTCTTCTCAGCTGTGTCCTTATCTGACATATCCAGCTTCCTGGGCACAAGTTTTTGCTACGCACAACTATTCACTCTCAGTTATATAATCTTTTGAAGGATTTGGTTAGCGTTTTAAGGATGTGGTTAGTGGTTCTGGTTCCTCTGAGGAAATATTTGCTTTCATTTCAGGAGAATGCATACAGTGCAATCATTATACTGGCTTTTTACCCAGACTCTTGATCTAGACATCTAGATGAAATCCATCTCACCTACTTTTAGAACCAACTGATGTAATTTCGCTTTTTAGTTGATAATCAGGAATATATATGGAGGACTTGTTTTGTGGTACACCAGAACAGGCAAATGATGACACAGAAGTTCTAGACATAGGAGGGAATAATATTTGGTAGTTGAAGGAATAAGGGTTTGTGCAGTGAGAAATTTTGACTGAGGATGGTAGGAGGTTGGCACACAAAAATGCAATGTGAACGGTCCAAACAAAGGAGATTGAAGGGAAAGGTCAAAATAGAAATTAAGGAGTTTGAATTGAGCCAGAAGTGCTGACCACCCCTAGGAGAGACAGGCAAGGCTGAGCATGGCAAGACAGAGGTGTGGGAAATGCAGGTGCTGCAGGGAGAAGGGCAGGAGGATGGGACTCCTGGTTGTGGGAAAGGAATAGAGGGTTGAATATGCTTTGTGTATGAGAATCGAGAAAAAAAGCTGAAGTACCTGAAGTGAACTGTTGCCTCAGGAACACTGTTCAGACCAGGAAAGAGTGTGTGGACAGGCAAGGGCTGGAGTGTGTAAGATATTTGATGTTTGTTCCTGTTTGCCTGGGTATCCTTGTGTTCTTTGGAAAGGCGACAGCTGGGGATCAGGGAAGAAGGCAGGCTGCCTCTCCCCCTTGCCCTGGCTCCTGATGCCTTTCATAGGGCAGAGCCATCTAGAAAGATGAGGAGATGGTTCCTTTCCTGAGAGTGGTGAGTGTGCACAGTGTGGGGGTGATGCTTCAGAGCATTGTGCTAGAGTGCAGAGGATGGGAGGGAACCCGGGGTTTTCCTAAGAGGAACAGAAAGTGGACCAGTGGGGAAGCCTCTGGGGCAATGGAAAGGAAGAGGTTTCTGCTAGAGTGCTACAGAGGAACTGTGTGGGCTGTTTTGCAACCCAAGAAGCCACCGAGAGAAAGCTTACAGCAAGCACTTTCTCTGCAAAGATACTGTGAAAAGTGGACACATTTGTTTTTAAACAACTTGTTAGAGAATAAATACCCCCTGGTGTCCAGGAACATGTTCAGTTTGAAGAAAAGGTGCTGATAATTCAACCTGCTGGATCTGGCCATCATGGGGTCCACTCTCAGTGGGTGTTGGGATGCAAGAACAACTGACAAAAGAAAAGGTATATTGACGTGTAATTAATGAAGGGAGTGAGGTTGGGGGGGTGAATAATCTGACAAAGGGCAAATGGAATAGTAAAAATGAGGCTTGATTACACATCTCCCATCTGCCCAAGGATTTCTCCTCCACCTCATATTTCAAAAATATATATATGTATTTTTTTATTTCTGGGCAGTGGGAACAGCAGCCTTTTCTCCTAGTAAGAGTAAGTTCATTTCAGAGCTACCACATGAGATGGTCATGCTTGTAAGACTGCTTTTGAAATTAAGCTTCTGTCAAAGGCACAGTTTGCTGTGTACGTTGACTTAATGATGCATTTAAAAGCACACAATATTTAGGGTCTATTCAGTGTTAAATCTGCTTGCAACAAAATTTTAACAGGAAATAGGAAATTAGAAATATGCAGTCTCCACATGTTGTAAAGGTAAGAAAAGTCTGGAAAAGAACTTGACTGTTTATTTGTCAGAGCAGGTTCATTTAGTGTATGTAACAGTGAAACTGTTCATTCTTAGTTGGATTACAAATGAAAGGGAATTGATCATGCCACAAAGAAATGGCTACATTATAATTACTTCACTGAATATGTGAAATTCAATGATATAGAAACTTAGCATAGTCACACAAATCGGGAAGGGATTTTAAATAAATGAGGAAGCAAGATAAAAAGGAAGGAAATCCTTAAATTTTGCTTGAAAGCCATTTGTGTTCACCTAAAGAAACTCCAGAGAAAAGCAAAGTCTTGAACTGAATGAATTTTCTTACTTTAACAATTTTCCATTGCTTCTTGTGCACTTTTATAATTTGACTGAAATTTCACTGACTACTATAATCATTTCAATTCCAGAAATTTAATATTTTCTTATAACTCCAAATATTTATAGTTGTTTTTTTCCTCAATTATTCATATGGTGTTTGATAGTTCAAACAACTAAAGTGTCATTCAGAGTGAATTTTGTAAATTGTTTCTGCCTGTTCTCATATTAGTGTGTTGAACACAGATACATTTTTCTATGGAAATGTCATTTGTTGTGGAAATACTCAAAATGCATCTGGAAAAGGTCCTGAACAATGTTTAAAAAATATCTTTAAGGTCCTGCTTTGAGCAAGGCATTCACCTAAATGACCTTCAGAACTCCCTTTCAGTGTGAACTATTCTATAGCTCTGTGGTCAGTAGTTGTGTACAGGATTAGGAACTTTTGATGAGCTAAGGCAGAAAATGTGGCAAAGGCAGGGACAAGACAAGGCCACTACCTTAGGGAGCAGCACCGCTGTCCTGGCCACATGGCTGGTGGCGGTATGGTCAGTGTTACTGCCCATGGCAGGCTTACGCTTTCCACTAATATGACATCAAAGCACACATACCACAAGCACCGTCCAGCAATGTTATTTTTGTGGTGTCAAATCAGGTGCTACAGCTTGAGAACTGTAGGTTATTCCCTCTGCTGTCCTCATCCCTGTCCAAAATTGGACTGACATCACTGTCCCGGCCAGCCCTGCACAGTGCAGTGGCAGGAACTGTACTGAAAGCTGCAGCAAGAAGACATGCTCCAGAACTACTGAGTCACTGTTGTCATGTCCCTGTAGCACCCCATGCCATAACAAATCAGAAAAGACAAAGGGATAGGTTTTATCTTCCAGCTGTAGATGGCCACAAAACAGGCTCTTGGATCCAAGGAAATCAGAGAGGTTCTTTGGTCCTGCTGTCAGGAGGCATTTGACAAAGAAAAAACACCTGGGCCACAGGAGTTCCTACTGGGGTAGAGAGGCCAGAATCCCAGCTGACTGGGACAGAGGGCCATAATCTACTGCAAATAATGGTAGGGAAGGGATGATAATGTATCCCAGGCTGCTCAAAACATTATTGGAAATGTCAAGTGCCAGCAGCAAGTTCAGTCTTGTGTCCTGCCCTTTGAGGATGATGGTTTCTGCCTTGGGTTTGTGAGACTAGTTTAGCTGATTAGGTGGCTTTGGCTAATCAAAACCCTTAGATTTTACCTTAAGGGTTAATTACAATGCCCAAAGCAAAAGGAAGAGGTGAGTTATGACCAAAACTTTCATCTTTAAAGGTCCTATCTGAATTTCAATTAGTTCTTGGTACCTGTCAAGATCCTCCAAACGCCATATAAAGTCAGTAATCAGGGGAGTTGGGGGATAGATGTTTTGAAAACAATATACACTGAAATTAGTCTTAATGCTGCATATTTTTATACAGTTTAAAGTCAGGTACCAAGTTAGATTTATTGTCAGAACCCAGCAGTCGTACCCATTATCTTTGTTAAACACACTTGGAAAAATTCCAATATTCTAAATAGATTTCTAAACTTTATTGAAGTGTGCTTGAAATGGCATCTGTAAAGTGTCCTGAAGTGACAAAGAACAGCAGAAAGGGCTGATGGAAAGTGTGCCTATGACTTGTGTTCTGTGAGAGGTTTTCTCCAGCCATGAAAATATGGATCCCTGTAGAGTCCTATCAAACCTACACAAAGGATTGACAGGGATCAGTCTACTTGAATTAAACCAGTAAATTTGGGGTTTTAATCACAACTTAAAAACAGCTCTACTAGGACATATTCAAGGTTAATTTAATCTAGAATCCTATCCCTGATGGTGTCCAAAATCAGGTGTTTAATGAAGAGCACAACAGTTGACAAACATCAAGGGGTAGCTCTTTATTTACCTCTCTTGGCCTCAAAATTTGTAGCTCTGGAATTTCCTGAGCCAGATTTAGAGGTTTTGAATTTGTCTATATATGGAAACTGGCATGCAATTAACCTTGGGTTTGAATTTTTTCTAGCAACTCCAGAGTAAGTCCTCAAATAATCAAATTTTAATGTGTGATAAATGTGAGGTGATTTGCTCTGATTTTCCTGGAACAGGAAACAAAAAATCCACCTAGACAATTATTTACAGGCTAGCTAATAGATTGAGTGTATAGTGTTACAAAATTTTCCTCTCTACATAAGCCTCCAGAAATCCAGCAGTGAAAAAATATATTACTGTGATATTTCTTGAAAAAAATAAAGTATTTTTTAATCAAAGGCTTGTTTCTTTTTTCTTCCTACTAAATCCCTTTGGATGTTCTGATACTTCACATGTATCAAGACAATTTCTGACAGGAGTCATCTGCATGATGTTTTTTTAACATTTCAAAATTTTAATTTCTTTTCTGACTTGTTCATCCTCTTAAATGGCCCATGGAGTGAACAGCTTAGGGCAGCATAGTGAAACTTACAGATTGTCAAAATATGAAAAGATTTTCTAATGGTCTGTACAGCAGAGGGCGGAGATATAGTTTCCTTGAAGAGATATATTGTTTTTTCCCTCAGAGTTAAAGACATTCTGTTCTTGTTCTCATGCCAACACAGCTTGAGTCATGGTTTTTCAACCGTTGGCTTCTAAAGGAAACATCTCTGATGAAAAATACACTTCTCTTTGGTAAACAGCCTAGTGGTAGACTATTATGATTTAGTTCATAGAACTAAAATGTAGATTTGCCCCTTTCCATGAAGAGCAATGGTAGCTCCGTGTACGTATTGTCTTTTACTATTACTTTCATTAAAAGAAATTTTCTCTGATCAGTCTCTCCTTTCTGAAGAACCTTCACTTTTGCGTTTAATTTCTCAAGCCAAATACTGTATATTTATGAAGTTCTTTCTGCATTTTAGTCTTTGGATGCTTCCTGCTGCCACTCCGTGCCCGACTATTTGGACTTCATGAGGAAGTGTACATGCCCAGAAACTGCAGGACTGGACGTCTTCTAAATTGTGATGAAAATAGTCCACATATATTTTCATACGTAAAAATGTCTGAAATTAAAAGCCACATTCATGCTGGTGTGACTAATAAGTACAGTTACTAATAAAGAGTAAGAATGAAAGAAGTTTGGAAGAGCCAGCCTATTTTGTGAATTAGTCTGTAGACAACATGAGCTAAAGGTCCTGTATCACTGGCAATGCTTTAGGAAAAGTCCTGCAATTGCTGAAATAGAGACAGAGATGGTAGTGAAAGAAAGGAATTATTTACTCTGTGCTTTAAAATATTCTCATGATTTTTGCTGTGTTCAGGGAAAGCCATCTGTCTGCTCTTCGCTAGTGTGTGAGTGACTTTACTGTAGCTCTGAGATGCCCATGAGACCAGTCACAGACATTCCCAGCCTCTTCAGAGGCAGAGCAGGTGCAAGGACAGTACACGAGGATCTCTGGCACCTTTGTTGCTCTTTGAAGCAGGTCAGCCTGGGCACAAGACTTTGCTTGCTGACAGGAGTGAGGTGATCCCAGGACAGCTTGGGTCAATGGCTCTGGCCTGTGGACCAGAAGCAGCTTCCCTGACAGGCTGCTGCACCTTAGGGATGCAGCATCTTTTATCTACCACTGAGTGGAGTCCTTAACAAGACTACAGATGTGCAGGTCCAGATTCCCCTATTGCTGTGTGACATTCTGCTCAGAGCAGCTTGGCGGTGAAGCTGTGCCTGGCATCGCAGCCAGATTGTTCAAGGCATGAGTGACTGCTGGGCGTGTCATCAGGGTACCACAAACAGAGGTAACCTTTCGGCACCATTGTCAAATACAGTTTCTACCAAGTATTTCATACATATTTTTGTTTTGTTTGTTTAACAACTGAGAAAGATACTTATAAAAAAATATTAATCTCAAAATATATGTATTTTTGCTCATTATAGTTCACTGGCCCTTTCTTTGGACAATGTCTTCTATCAGACACTCACCCTGGGTCTCTTCCTGTGGCTGTGATTACTATATTAGCCCACCTGGAAAGCTGGGTCGATGCTCCTGTATATTCAACTCCCATGGTCTGTAGATGAGTGCTTCCAGCAGGTTGTAAAAGTTGCATTCCAAATCAAGTTCCAAATCAGATGTAAGGTTTCAAGAAACTGGTGTCCCAATTCCTCAGGAAATTAATTATATTGTAAGTGTGAAATAAGACCAGAACAATCAAACAATTCCAAGAAATCAATTGTGAAAAGAAAGTGATGAAATAGGAGCTAAAAGCAACTATTTTCGTCATCTTCCTATTTCTAAGTACCTTGTTGTCATCCTGCAGTCACTTATATTGTCTCTCAGTATCAGATTCTCTTCCGAGACTTCTATCTACCTCTCAGCACTCTGCTTCATGTTAGTACCTCAAGCCCTGCAATTGCCTGTTTTCCTCAATCTCTTCATCATGAGACTGATGTGCAGGGTCGCTCAAGGAGTGCCCACTACTTACTGGTCTGTGCAAAAGCAAATTGCCATGGAGAAGCACACATGGATCTAGCCTCTTCCTTCATATCACTCCTGTCTGTGTGAATAGACAGAGGCAGCAGGGAGAGAAAAGCATAGAAGATGCTTTACCTGGCATGTATGGAAAAGTTGATGATGATGCCATACATGGGAACATCCTTCCTCAGATATTCTCAAAATGTGAATTTCAGCAAGCCAATTGTAAAAATAACGATTATAATTCCTAATACACAGCATTGTGCAAATCCATTGTCATGTTGTAACTACCAAGTTTTTACCTTGCATTTTACTTCAGAGTCTTATAAAAACAAACAAATATTATATAAATCTTCAATACACAGACACAGTGTGTTATCTTACTGGGATGTGTCACTTCCATGTCACACTAACTGTATTGTGAAATAATGTGTCACTTCATATTTTTAAGCTTCAAAATACCTTATTTTCAGCTTAGGAGGGATTTCAAAGATGCTTGAATAAACATGTTCTTTATGGTTCTGACTGCCACTGAAAGAGAAGTGCAAATACAATTTCTTTCTTCAAATGCTAAAGCATGCAATAGAAGGCATGATGTAATTTAAAGATTAAGGGTTTTAGAATTTTATATAACCTGTAAACAGGAACCTATAATCATACACATAATAGAAATAGGGAACTGAAAAGATCCTGCCCAAAAGCAGCCTCAGCTAAAACTGATCAGCTCCTGAAAGATCCAACACTTCTTTTAAAGTTTCCAACAGCAGCCATAGTTTCACCTCTCTCCTGGACAGCCTTGTCAAAGCTTCTGTACTGATAATGTTGGAGTGCTTTGCAGTGTTGCTGGCTCCTCAGGACAGCTGGGCTAGACTGACCCAGTAAAAAGCTCTTGGTTGCTCCAGAGCAGCCTGGCAATGCCTGTGTTCAACCTGCTTCATTGGAATGGTCCCTGGAATGCTGGACATGCCAAACTGGACCCAGGAACCCCTTTGGGGAATGTTCACTGCCTTGGGTGAAGGACGCATGCCTTCACTCATTTACTCAGTAGACAGCCCTACAATATTGTCTGTTCCTAAGTACTATTTAAAATTAATTAATTAATGCTGCCTAGTTACCAGCTGGGCTTAAACCATGACAGAAGTTTAAATAATTAAGTACACTTTCCCATTATCTGAGCTGTTAACATACAGAATAATGCCAAATCTTTCCATAAAACCCTTGTCAGTACACCTACCAACTCAACATAAGCTACTAATTACTGTTCTTTTTTTAGGACTATGATTCCTTATTATCTAGTCATCCTCTTCTGATTAGCAAATAGTACTGCTTTTTCTACTACTTTTCCAGGAATTTAAGTTAGTCTGCCTGACTTATAATTCCTTGGTGTTTTGATGCATTCAAACCTTCCCTAGCTTCCCCTGGTGCTTACTGAGAATTGCATATTTCTCCAAGTGTTACAACTTGTCTCTAAAAGTTAAAAATAATCAAATTCATCCACTTTAAAAAAAAAAAAAAGTAATTTTATGGAGTTGTCTTGAAGCCCAAACATCACATTTGGTTTTCATCTTTAACCTTTCCTAATGTTTTATGCAGAGTTGGGCACAATTTGTGTAAACTAAACAATGTTCATGGTATAGGAAATGGTCTTGCAAATATTTCCTTATCTTCCATTGTTTACATGCCTCCTAATGAAGTGTCTGACAAAATGCTGTGAAAATGAAAAAAAGTCTTTAAACAGTGTTTAAACAGTGTTAAAGTCTGCTATGTTTTGGTATGAAGCATTAAGATCATGAGTGCAGCAACACTGCCTCATGTAAAATGAGAAGAAAAATGTATTCTGCACTGAAGCTTCCCAGAACAGACTTAAGTGTGATAGACTATGATGCTGCCAAGTAAAAGTGTGAGATTATTGAAAATGCGGGCAGGAGACCAAACTAATCTTAAATGCACATTGGCTTCATAATGTGGAAAATCAACTAAATTAAGAGTACTCTGTACATGCCGTGATATAAACAGCATCCCAAAACAGTGTACTTTGATGGAAGATGTGCCTACTTAGATGAGTATTTAGAGAGAAGCAGTAACTGAAAAAAGCATTGGCTGCAGAAAATGTGGCCTTGGATAGTCCTTTATTTGGCAGCTGGCTCTGACTTGAATTTAGAGCTTTGACCAAGGCTCACCAGCTTTCTAGAGGCAGTTCAGATAATCCTAGCTGTTTTTAGTGCAGTGTATCGTGACAAAAGATCTTGTATCTGAAGAACAGAAAACATTTTTCTAGATTTCATATAGACTTCACAACACCATAATTTTGTGCGGATGTAAAACTTAGAGGTTATATGGTTTGACTAGAAGAGAGGAGCACCTGATATGTTGCTCAAGGGCAGAGCTGGCAACGGATACACTCACCTTCAATTTTCTTTTGTTCTTCTGTGTGTTCAAAATCAGGACAGGTTTGGGCAGTGCTCTGGTCTGATGAAGTATTTTTTAGGGTGTTTTCATGGTGCTAGCAATGGCTGCAGTTTACTGACTGTCCTGTTCATAACAGTCAAGATGTTGTGGAGTACTTGCAATAGGTAAAGGAAGCTGAGTCTAAACCTTTCAAAACTCCTAAACGTGGTGCCTGGTTTACCCCAGGTGAGATCATTCCCCAACCCTCTTTTGGTGTCCATACAGCAAGGAGTAAGTGAGAGAAGAGAGGGAAGAGACAGGGGGGAGGCTGCTCTGGCTGGATGCCCATGGCCAGTGGCTGGACTAGCACAGACACGGAGACCTGGCCTCGGCCCCCTGCAGCACATGTAGTTTGCGTTGTCAGCACTAACTAGGCAAACAAAACTTGTCCTGAAAATGGGATCTGAACTCTAAATCCCATCCATGACCATCATCCTTGTAGCTCTTTACAAGCTCAGATGACTGTCTGCCTAAATATGGATTAATTTAGGGAAGGGATAGGCACCTTTCTCTCCAAAACAGGCAGTTCTGCATAAATGGTGTGACCAACATAGTATCCCAGGGCACATTCAGGCTAAGTAAGGTGATAGCTTCAGCGTTAGACAGTCCTGAGAAGTAGGTAAACTGAACTGATGACTGAGCCTTAGGCAAATCACTTTCTGCTCCTTTAGAGTTATGAATTCAAATCACAAAAAGAAGTAAAAAGCAGGAAAATGCACTGCAGTGATATTACAACACTCAGACTATGCCTGGAAGAGCTGTGAGAGATTTAGATGCCCTTTATAACAAGGAAATCTGGAAAATATTTCAGATTAAAGACAGCCCTTACAGCTATTTACAGAACTCCTTTTGCTGTTTTGTTTGAAATAGTGTGTGCAACTTACCAGAAAACAAAAGAAAGAACCCAAGCCCTGCAGATCTTTTAATAGTTTTGTAGTTAAGAGATTCCTTTGGTAACAGTCCATGTGAATGTCTGCTCTCTCTATCTCCTTCTGTGCTGTTAATTACGAAATTTCCTTCCTCTTTCAGAAAATAGGTTTGATACAATTGTATTTGGAAGGTTTGTGAGGAGGTGAAGAACTCCAGTGTTTTCTTTGCCAGTGGATGCAAAGAAACTTCAGTCAGTACATGTCTCCCCCCGCAGAGACTGCAGATAGGTTGAGCCATGAGTCTGTATTGGACATTAAGTCATTTTTCAGATGTGGAATTTTCCCCACACCCTTCTTATCCATACTTAAAATAATTTTCTGGACCTCACCAACCCACAAGTAGTGGGGGAAGAAAATGTTTTAAATACATTTTTCTGACAACTTTCCTGCTTCAGCATGTTTCTCTGAGGTATTCAAGTCAAATGTGGCATTTAAATTTGGTCAGAAATTTTACAAAAGGAAAAGGATTTAAAGTCTTAAGAAAATTAACACAGAATCATGGAATATCTTCAGTTGGAAAGGCCCTATAAGGATCATCAAGGATAATTCCCTGTCCTTCACAGGACACCCTAACACTAAACCATATGACTAAACGTATTGTCCAGAAGATTCTTGAAGTGTTTGCCCATGGGAAATATTTTGAAGCACTTTCTGTAAAAGTGGTATACTTTTTTTTTTTATAAGAAAGGAAACAGTGATAAAGCAAAGGAACAAAACAAAGACTAATCACAGAGAACAGGCATTTTCCAGTTATTTTTAAAACTATATATTGTTATCCAGGAAGCATGGCTGGACTAATTATTTTTCTTACACTATCCATTATTTAAACAATAGTCCAAAAATGCATGTTGGTTATTTCCAGTGATTGCTGAGGCTCAGCTAACAAGAAGCAGTTAAAGAGTAGTACAAAAGGTTGATGAGTGTATCTGTAAACCAGCAGTCATGGAGCATATGTTTGTTGTGCCTCAGCCAAAATATTGAGGTTCAGATCCTTGTGTCATCAGGCAGGCCTGTGCAACATCTGCAGCTGTGACTCGAACCCTTGACTGCAGTGTCCCACATGGGGGAGTCTTCCATCCCTTGAATGTGTCCCGTGTGGGACATGATTCCCCATCACAGGAAAAAAGGACTTTAGTAAAAAGCTCATTTGAGCAATAGTGTTACATTTACATCTTGTTCTTGCTCTGCAAGCATGAATATAATATCGTTCTGGTAACTGCTATAAACCAAGCCCATTAGCAAAGCAGGTATTAAAGGAACATCTCTTCAAGTGAGTCAAAGTTCAATGCTATTTTTAATGATCTTTTAATGAATTATGTGATCCACAACCTTCCAAACACTGATAACAAATTGTATTTATTGTTAAACATGATTTAAGCATGAGTAACATTCTAAGATATTACACAACTTGCATGCTTTGCAGGAGATACATTAATGATTTAGCACTGCTACATGAAATTTTTCAAAACTTCAGTCTGCATAGAAGCCCATAAGGCAAAGCTGATTTAATTTCAATACACATCCTTTCCTTGTTGTTCTTTCTCAAGTTAACATTATTGACACTTGTACCACAAAAGTCTCTTGGGTTAAGAACAGGGAGACATCATTTACCAGTTACTGTCACAGATAAAACAGATTCTGCTGGAGGAAACTTGTTCACTCTATCACCGATCAAATCAGAGTAGGATGGTGAAAAATAGAAATCTTTTTGGTTCGTTACTACATGCTCTGTGGTTGCTTTCACTAGGTAAGTACCAAAGTCAAGCAAATTAATGCAATAGCCACAATACTTTCAGTCTCATGGTTTATTTCCCTAAATTAATTATTATTTTGATCTGTGTTGTCAGAACAACTGTAAACTATTGCCTTTACCAACCTGAATGAGAAGGATTATGAAGGATGGCAAAAAGTACCTATTCCCCTTGCTAGAACCTGACCAGAAAAACAACAGGCTCATCAAAATATGCAAATAAATTTGGCATAGCAAGACCAATTAATGCCATAACCCATGAGAGCAATGACCTTGCACTGAGCCCCCATGGCTGGAACTGGTCTGCAGGTACAGGAGTGCCTCGGCTGCTCTTAGCCACTGCAGCTGCTGCATTTGGTACATTACCCTGCCCATAGCTGCTTTTTCATCAGAGCAGATCTTTGCTTGTAAGGGAGCCCAAAGCACTGTATGGGTCTTCCTACATCACTGCAGCAGTCTGTGAACACCTGGCATCAGTAACTGGCAAATCATCATCTGCAAAGCCACCATGTCATGTTACCTCCCACCTGCTATTCATTCAGACCCATCAGACAGCTGCTGTCGAGATTGTGCAGGTATGAGATGCTGTTGAGATAGCGCTTTTCCCTCTTAATCTTTGAGATAGTAAGAGTTTAATGAATTTGGTGGGATTTCCAGGGAATGCTTAACAGGTCAACTTTTATGCTATCAGTAATGTCTGTAAGAGACTAGTATCTAGGATGCTGGCATGGCAATTGAATTTCAAGTAACAGAGAACTGTCTAAATTCATGCCAGGGAGTACAACTTTGTCGTTAGCCCAATTTCTGACCTTCCAGATTGGGACTGGCCAACCTGCACTGCATGGCTGGATGCAGCTTGCACGGGGATTACACCTGTGAGCAGTGGCTAGAGGCAGGTGCCTGACACTGCCAGATTTCACAAGCGCAAAGGAACAAGCAGGCAGCGCCACCGCCTGCCTGGTCCTCCCTGAGGTATGTGTCAGGTGCAAGTGACATCCTGATGTGGGCTGTTCTAACTTTGCTCTTCCTTGGAGTCTGTCCTCAAGGATTTCAGCAGCCTTGAGCAGGTATCCCTTTGCAGGAACCAGCACTGCACCCTGTAATTGGCAGTACTGGCTGTAGAAGGAGAGGTGCAAGAACACCAGGTGTGTTTGGAGTATCAAGGATGCAATGCAATTGTTCAGATTTTTACCCCTAGAACCCGTCTGAAACCTGGCTGAAGGGAAACCAATGCTTGCTTTACTGGCAGGCTGCAGCTAGCTCTAATGAGGCTCGAGATGCAGAGGAGACTGAAGAAAATTGATACCTTCCCTTTTATTTCTTTAGTGTTGCAAAATGCCCAAGTGAGAAGAAAACGGAATTACTCTTGGACTTTATCCTTGTCATTAGTGCATTTTGTTACCATCTGAAAAACAAAATTCAGTTAACTTTGCCCTAACATCTGTATCTAGCATTTCCTTGTAATTTCTTATTTCACAATTCAATTTCTTCCTTTTATTTTAATCTCCTATATTTTCTCAGGGAACTAACCCCCTTTACTGCATTGTCTTTCTGCTGAGCAGACAAGCAGGATTAATTTCTGTATTTGGAAAGTGCAGTCATCTTGGAAAAAAACAGGAGAGGATGCCAAATTTTCTTGATCTATTTTTGTTACAGGTGCCAGTCAAATATGTTACTACAATTCAAATGATATTTTCACATCATGGGCTGGTTTTTTTTCCATTTAGTAGTTTTTCTAAACAAAAAAAATATACTTCCATTTTAAAACTCTGCTGTGATAAAGCCAGGCCTTTACACAGTTAGCGGGACAGTCTGTAGTGATCAGGAAAGGAGTGTTAGGAGTGCTGTTTTCCTCAAGTTTCCATCTTTAAGTTTGGAAACCAAAAAGCTGAGTGCTGACCCTGGGTATGATCTTGATCTGGGTAAAAAGCAATATGTGGCATTTCCTGAAATTGTGACTGACTTTTGGTATGGCTCTCAAACAAGATTTACCTACTTCACGAGAAAAAGAAGCATAGTTTTTACAGTAAGCCATTTTCCAAGTAATTTTGGGTGCTTGTTTTCTAGTTGCAGTTACGTAGAAATACAGGATAATGGCAAACTCCTGTAGAAGGGCAGAAATTTTTCTAATGTCCTACAGAATGAATTTCACTTAAATCTCCTAAAATTCACTTCTGTCTCATCTCACACATGAAAATATGAGACTTCTGTGTTTTCCTGACAGTATATTTTTATTCTGTGTAGGTAAGATATAAGATTTAAAAGCTAAGACAGAATTTCTGTCTGTAGTATTTCACTGTTGATTTAATCCCATGAGTTTCACCTGTCTCCTCAGGAGAGACAGGGGGAAAGTAGTGAGATACAAACTTTTGTGTACCACCTGCTTTCCCAAGGAAGAATGGTTTGCCCTCAGTGAGAAGTCATCCTTTTTTTGAGAGTAAAATCTTTGCCATGTGGACTTTTTTTTTGAAATGTGGCATGTGACAGAATGTTTCCTTATTTAGCACTCGGAGGTTTTACCCAACCGTCCAACCCTCCAAACTGAGGAGGACCGGCCACAGTCCTGTCTTTGGCAGGACTTTATTGCCAGCAACTCTCACCATCCAGGTTTTCCTGAAGGGAGGAAAAGGAAACAGCATTTACAATTATGTTCTCTGGGTTCTTGCTTGTGCTCTCCCTTGTTCACAGCGCTTTGCAGCTGGCAGGTAAGTGCCTCCTTCTTCCTTCCTGTGAAGGTTCTCATGAAAGTGTTTCTAATCCTCTGGCTTTTCTGGGTGATTGTGGTTCTGTGGTACTGTCTATATGTACATTATTAGTTTGGGGATCAGGAACCTCTTAATGGCCGGTAAGAGGCAGGGGAACAATCTCACAGAAAAAAAGAAATGGTTAGAGAAGGAAGTAGGGACTCAATTCTTAATGGCTTTATTCATATATAGTGGCACTAGCATTTCAAAAACCCCAGAAGATCAAATCTAAGCAAATAATGAGATATATTTAAATGCCTTTTTAAAATTTATTTAATTCTTTACTTCTGTGTTCTGATTTTTGAGCTGTTGGTGTCTGGGCAATGGTTAGTAAAATCAGGCAGGGAACATCTCCATGAGTGCTGAAATGTGGAAGTATTTGTAGGACGTTAGGATAGTCATAAATAATAGTTGTAAAGGAGGTTATATTGACTGTTTTGAACAGACTCATTCAATTCACTTGCATTGATAAAGTGGATGGGATAATTTTTTTTAAATAAAATTGGATTAAGTTTAGGAATTTTTTTATGGAATTGCAGGAACAATACTACTTCTATCCCTTTAGCTGCCCTTCTGTTGTAGGCGTTAAACAGGTGGCTTCTGCAGACCTGAGTATTTAAGGTTAAATCCTTTCACCTAACTCTTGAGGAAAACTGTCACAGATGGTCTCAGGAGGGTATGTGGTATTTTTTTAATCACCATGGTCTCACTGGAGGCCAGAACAATTCTTTTTAGTGTGTTGTATATTATTAAATGCATTAATTTCAATTTTTTCAGGTTTTTATATGAAATATCTTTAACCTCTCAAATACATTTTTATTAAATATGATACTCACTGATCAAGACACGTATCAGGGACCAAAACTGGTTATGAATCCCACAAGCTTTGTTGGGAAATAGAACTGAATGGGTCACAAAGTACAAGACAAGGTAGCAGAGCAAATTCATAGGCACGGTTCACAACTGCTGCTGATAAACTCACTGCAGGACTGGAATTAGCTCTCCTACTTCCACCTTACCTTGAAGCCAACATTTTAGGCATGATCAGAGAAACTGCCTGGAGAGCTAGGGACCCAATTTCTGGTACAGGTGTACCTTTTAACTTCCACCAGCCTTTACACACTGGCAAGTGTCAGATGCTACTACTCCCCGGTCCTTGTAACTTTCTCAGAGTGTGATTGGCTTCCCAAAGTCATTCCTGGTTTTAAATACAATGGCTCATAGTAGGGATGGCAGGTCTTGTAGGTCAGCAAGGCTGAGGAGCCCAGAGTGACCTCTGAGAAGCCCAAACTGATACACTCACGTTTATATGAAGGAAAGGGAAAGGGAAAGGTGGATTCAGGAGTGGGGAGATAATGGCTCAGCAAGGATGGCTGTGTACCGACTAGGAGACCTGTAAGGTCTGGCAGGGTGGGAAAAGTCTGTAGATGTCGGAGGTCTACAAGGTTGTACACCTGAGGGTAGCTTGGAACAAGGCAATGGTAATATCAGTGTGATTGAGGGAATTCACATGACTGACACAAAACCATCCAACAAGCTGTGCTCAGCTCAGCTGCTGCTGCCCACCACTGATCCGCAGTATGGTGATGTATAATTGTGACACACATTTTCTGTTGTCTACTTTATTTTTAGTCAGTAGAATTGATGTTGCTCTGGTCCTTGTTAAAAAACATCAAGTTTCTATCCAATATGAAAGCAATGACTTCTTGTTCATGTGAATGGGAAGCAGAATCATATCACGTATCCACTATATGTGTATTTTATATTAACTATTTGCTATGTGTTGTTTCGTTTTACAGACACTGAAATATTTCTATTATATAATAAAGTCAACAGGCTCTGTCTTGAGGCATCTATTGCACAGTCAGTGAGAACTGCCACTTGCAATCAAGATAATGAATTACAAAAGTTCAGGTGGATCACAGATCACCAGCTTATGAGTGTGAAATGGAAACTATGCCTGGGGGTGCCATTGAAGAAGGATAAGGCCATGGTCACCCTGTATCCCTGTAATCAAAAAAGTGAGCTCCAGTGGTGGGAATGCAGAAATGAAAGCCTTCTTGCCATCCGAGGAGAAGATTTGTTTTTCAGTCCTGGCAACGAAGAGCACGATAATGTTTTGTTAAAGAAGGGGCTGAGTGCAAAGAATAAGTGGAATATCTATGGGGCTGTGGATGTTTTATGTTCCCAGGGATATGAAGGTACAGAAATTTGATTCTTTTGTCCTTTGCATTAATTCCTTTGGGAGTGTTAGAGTGTTTAGGATCTTTGGCTCTGACTATTCTGACTCCTTCAGTGACCACCAGAGTTTTAGAAAATCCATGCACTGAGGTACCTAACCTTGAATTTAATGTTATATTTATGTTCAAGCACGTATTATGTACACACACGTTTTTAGTCTATGTATTATGGTGCATTAGTATTTCAAGTACTGTAAGTATTACATGTACTCTTTATATTCTATAAATACATATTATTAATGTATATGTATATACATGTTTACTTACTCTTGTGCTACGTATAGGTACTCTCTGAAGTCATTATTGCTCACCATACTGTGTCACTACATTAATAGAGCACATAAACACAGATAAATTTCTTATACAGTCACAGGGATATGAAATTATATCCCCATGAAAGAAATACAACAATGGTGGGCTGAGAAAGGTCTGAAAGTACTGATTTAAGTGATTGTTCTGAATTACTTTCCCAGATCCAGAATGAATGCTCTAAAAGCCATCTCACAGGATATTTGAACACTGAACTCTTACCTTGCATGTGGGAGCAGTTTCACCGTACGTGAGACACTTAAATGGTCACTGGAATTAAACCGGAGAAAGATAGTCTAATGTATGTTTACTTTTTACCAGGAATCAAGACTTATAAATATTAGTTTCTGCTCTTGCACATGTTATATAGATCTTAACATTGTTTGAAATATAAGTACCTTAAGATAGAGTTTTGGAGCCTTATTAAGATTGTAAAAGCATCTTGGACAGAAATTTAATTGTAGATCTCATCTATGATGTTTTACTTTACATCAGAACAGCACTGGTATAAAATGTATGTCAGCAGCTTAAGTCTGAAAAAGTGTTGAAACAATTTTTTTTATGATTATGGGACAGGAACCATGGAAAGCACTTTGAGATGCAATTCAGCCACAGGCTTTACTTTTTCCCTAGTTTACATTCATTTGCTATTTTTCATATTCACATTATCACTTTGCCTTCTCAGAGACCTTCACGCTGCTAGGCAATGCGTTTGGGGCCCCGTGCGTGTTCCCTTTCAGGTACCAGGAGCAGTGGTGGGCGGAGTGCACGGCCGCGGGCCGCGCGGATGGATGGCTCTGGTGCGCCACCACCGCCGACTACGACATGGACCAGCGCTACGGCTTCTGCCCATCCCGAGGTGAGGCACCTGTCCCCACGCACTTTCCCCAGTGGGGCTTTGGCAAACCAGCACGAGCAGAACATTATTATCTTTGTAATAATGACAACTCATATCTTACAAGAATGGCGTGATGCATTGCACGTCCTGCCGCTCACTATGTGAGGAAATAACATGTTGCATAAAGATGTGAAGAGGGTGATTAAAGAATAAACCAGCACTCGGTTCCCACTAACTGTGGGGGTGTTGCTGAGCAGCACAGAAACTTTGAGCTCCTCACTGTTTCCCAGCCAGGATGTGTGCTGTCACTGGTGTACAACCCTTCTCTGAGGATTCCCATTGTGATGGATGTGGGCACAAAAATGAACACTGTAGGAAGATTGATGTTGAAGTTAATGTTTCAATCTGCATGATTCTCATGTGAATATATTTTTTAACTGAAGTGGAATGTGTCCTTTTATCCGTGCTGTTAAGCTCTGATCATATTGTCCAGGAAGCAGTCTTTCCACCCCTTTGACATCTACCCGGCATTTCTCTGCAATTTCAATAACTTTCTTCTATTTCTATGGTCACTTCCCCCTCTATCTCCCTTTATGGCTTTGTTCTTGCCAGGAGAGCTTTACATTCATGATGTTGAAATCTCCACCTGACACATCTCATCTTTCCCCTATATTTCTCCCCATGGCTGCTGTTCAACACTGTCTTTTATTATTAGAATATCCCTTTGCTCCAACTGATTTAAAGTGGACTTTCAGTGTGGCACACATTCCTAGTTAACTATGCTTTCCAGGTGCCTGCAAAGATACCTCAGACACTGAGCCCTGAAGGTGTGTGACATAGAGTCATTGAATAATTTTCAGAGTTTTTGAAAGCTAGTCCTGCCTTTCAGTTCTTTTTTTTTTAAAAAAAAAATTCATCTGCACACTGACTTTTGGGAATAATCAAATACCTGATACAATTTTTTATTGTGCTTGATCGAACATATATTGCTCTTCAGCAAATCAAAGAGGAGGAGGAGCATGGTGCTGTTCAGCACCATTCCTGTGTGTCAGGCACATCCAGAGGCTCTTCAAACGGGGATGGGATTTATCAAGAACTTTTCTGATGCTAAGTTCAAGTCTAGAGCTGGTTCTTATGGCTTTCAGTAGGAACTGCTGTCCAAAGAGAGAAGGAGGTGTTGTGCATCTTTTTAAAGTTTTCACCTGGGATTTCTGCTGCAGCACTCCATGCAATGTATTTTCCTGTGCAATCACTTCCCTTGTGGTAATTCCTGACTAGTCTCTCTTCATGGAACAGGAGGTGGTATAGGCCAGCTTTACCTGTCACTTTATTGGCCTTAATTTTGTCCTTCCCCATCTGCTCATAAAATTTTCAATGGTCTTGAAAGAGCACCTCAGGTGACATTTAAGGAGATGAAAGAGATCCTGCCACACAGAACGAGAACCTGCAACTCAGTTTTCTCTTGGCAAAATACTCTGACCACTGCTGTAATTATTTTCTCCACAGATAAAGACAGCACCTGGACTACAGATCTGTCAACAAATGTTCACTATCAAATAAACTCAGACTCGGCTCTCACATGGCACCAAGCCAGGAGGAGTTGTCAGCAGCAAAATGCAGAATTGCTGAGTATCACAGATATTCATGAACAAACATACCTTAAAAGTAAGGCAGTAAAACAAACCCTAGGTTACATTCAGGATCTGTTCAGGCCGTCATAACAGCTAAGGATTGTTTAGTATGACTCTGGCCATTGCCTTTGGACCTTAATATGTGTAGGCAAGAAAACAAAATCTTTTAGAATTTGCAAGTTCATATCAATATTTCTGCCAAATTTACATAGGATTCAAAGTATTCCAGCATCCTGCAAGTGTAACAGTTTGACTTCATATTTACAAATCTTATTTTATATTAAAACATCATTGATTTTCTTTTGATGGGGGAAAAGATCCTGAAAAGTAAATTAAAGTTTTACTTTTGGTCAAAAGAAAACTTTTAAAAAAATTGAAAAGAAAAAGAAGATTTATCTTTATGCCAAAAGAAAGATGTGTTTTGTTTCAAATTTGGTTTTGACAGCTGTTTTTTTTCATTCACTTGGCAAACTGAAAAATATCAGTTATTTATAGATACCAAATTGCAGCTTTATTTATCCATGTATAGCTGAGGGAATGATAGGGAAGAAATATTTATTATTGGTTTTGAGGATTAATTAAACTTCTAACAGATTTATCATTATTGTTTACCAATATTTCTACTGAAATGTACAGAATTTAGCCTATTCTGCAGAAACAATTTTATTTTGGATATACTCTGTGAATATAATCTGTGCTTATTTTGCATTAGTTGATAGAATAAAACAGGCGGTTTCTGTTTGTTTGCCTTTTTACAGTGTTCAAAGCCTTGGCATATTTCAATTTATCAGGTCTCTCAGTATCTACAGATACTTGCAGTTAGAAATTTAGGAATTGCAAGTCTTCCTAGAGACATTGTTAGTGACCATTGCTAATACACGAGTGATTTATAAAACAATTTATTTTCTTTTTGTAACTTAGAATTAACAGAAGGTACAGATTCTGCACTGTGGATTGGACTCAACAGACTGGATTTGAGTAGTGGATGGGAGTGGATAGGAGGCAGCCCTTTCCGGTACTTAAACTGGGCTCCAGGTAGATATGACTTTGTTTGATTCTGTATTTCCAAAGAGAAAATATACATACCTCACATACTGCTGTAAATTTTATTATCAGATAGATATGCCATGGGATAAGTATTTTAGCTTTTCTTGCTTTAGCTTTAGAAAAATCTCTTTTTCTATAGCAATAAAAGACAGAAAGCTACTATGTATGGCAAAAATATTTTATCTGTGAAAGCAACACTGCCTGTCCCAAAAATATTCAGTCTTCCATTTCTTGATTAGCAACTAAAGTATGAGGAGTTTACAGGTTTGTATCCACTCACCTAATTTACACACTACATTTCATACCGACATTTCCACTACTAGAGACCTACCTTAGCTCTTGCCAAAGCTGGGAAAGACATGACCTTCATCACTTCATCCAGAAGTGGTCTCTCATGTGCATTTTAGACCTTAGAGCTCTGTTTGTCTTTCAGAAAAGTTTAATTTTTTTTTCTCTGTATTTTCCCAAAGGAAGCCCCACTCCAGAATCTGGAAAGCTCTGTGCAGTTTTGAATCCTGAAACAAAAGCTAAATGGCAAAATTGGGAATGTGATCAAAAACTTGGTTACATTTGTAAGAGAAGAAACTTTACTTTGGTTCCTTCAGGTATGTTGATATATACTGATAATTAAAGTAGGAGCTGTTATCTGAATCACTCAGCATATTGACAAACAGGAACAGAAGAATTTTTTTAGAAATTAAATCTGTTTCTTGTTTCTCTGGTTTGCTTTTTACAACTATTGCAATCTTTCTAGTCTGATGTGCAGTTCCATAACACACAGAATGAAACCGATAAAAGCAAAGAATCTCCAACTGGTCCCGCCTGTCTGTGTTTCAGTGGCTGGGTCTCCCCTTTAAGTACACACACTGCTGACCGTCAAAAGGGAGAACAACCCAAAAATTATTTTTCAGAAGAGGGACATTAGTAAAAATAGGCACAAGAAAGAAAGACGGGTAACTTAGTGTGGTTCTAAGTCATTCTCCACGACTTGTGGTCAACCAGCATCCAGATTAGCAAGGTCAGAGGTCTCTGCAGAAGTGATGGAAGATCAAGATTGCGGAAGATCAACACATGGAAGTGAGAAAAGATATTTTAAGTGTATGAAGATTTCCCTGTTGGTGTGTCCCTGTGTATTCATCTAGCTAGAACTCTGTCCTCCTGATGACTTTTACTCTATCAATATACTCAATCTTTAAAAATTCATAAACCTTCTCTGTTAGCTGCAGATAAAGTCTGATTTCTCCTATCTGGCAAATAAGTATTCGGTGATCCAGAAGAGGATAAAATTAATAAATTACAAAATTAATGCATTTGATGAATACATTATAAAATTAATATATTTGTTGCAGACATTTGATGAACTTTAGAATTTGTATTAGATAAAATTTGTATTAAAAAGCTTTCCTTTTCCAAGCTAAAATTTGCCTGATTTAGAATCACATTTGCATTTACTACATTTTGTGTTCATCATTTCCCTATGATGAGAATTTCAAAAGAAAATTCTTAGTTTAGAGCTTTTGCACAGATTAAGTGGAAATATTGTCAGTGTCATGTCCCATGCATGGCAAACTGAACTCCTCTAGAGCCTTGGTACATGTTCCTAGGTGACGCTGGGCTTGTTACTTGCCCAGACGGATGGGTTCCCTATGTAGATCACTGCTATAAGATCTTCAGGGACAGCAAAGGATGGGAAGGAGCTTTGGCCTCTTGTCAGAAGGAAGGAAGTCACTTGGCCAGCATCCAAAGCCTTGAGGAGCACAGCTTTATGGTATCTCAGCTTGGGTACAGTGAGTATTTCCAGGTGGTCTCCTGCCTTTGCCTGTATGGAAAACCAGACAGCTGAATTGAGAGTTCTGGATGTTGTGGAAACTCTGATTTTACTTATTGCCAAAATAATTGATCTAGGACTGGGGGGCTTGGCTTAGGTGCTTTCTCTGTTTTTTTCATTTTGTTGAAAGAAGCTTAAAACACTCATGCTTCAAGTTACATAAAACCAGTATTTTAAGATTTGACCAGTGCAATGGAACTAAAAAGTAACTACTCAGAACTCTATCATACCATCATGGTGTGTCAGCATTAGGCTGGTAATTCACACCCACTCTTAAAAGGAAGAAGAGCAACATTTTTTCATCCAGTGTAAGGATTTCCTTACAGCCTAATTTTCCAAAGAATACAGTATTTTAGTCCAGTGCAAGGATTTCTTTAAAGCATAATTTCCCAAAGCACACAGTCTTAATTTTAATGTCTATATGAAAATATTAATTTATAAAGTGATCATAGAACACACTAAATAATATTATGCTTCATAAATTTGTGAAAGGAATTGTATACCCAAAGCTTGATGGTGCTGTGAATAGGGTGGAGTGCTGTAAGAGGTTGTTGTTTCCCTCCTTAGAGCCAACAGACCAGCTGTGGATCGGGCTGAGTGACCACAAGGTTCACCTGTATTTTGAATGGAGCGATGGTAGCCCAGTGACATACACAAAATGGCGCCTGGGAGAGCCATCTACTACAAACAACAGGCCAGAAGACTGTGTTCTGATCAAGGGCCAGGTGACATCATTCAATACATATTGTACTTCCATACTGAAACCAACTTCTTAATAAAAGAATAACGTGCTCTGTTATTTCAGCAAATGGCTAAGGCCAGAATAAGGGATGTAGGGAAAAAGCATGAGATTGAATGTCACCTTAAAAAAAAAAAAATAGAAAACATTACTGCATCACTGGTGAAACTTTCTCTAGGTACATCTGAAAGTCACACATGAAATTATTAGGGATATGAAACAGGTCTCTGAAGGTATTTTGAGTACATTCTCACCTTTTCCTCTGGTGGTAATGATGGTATATGGGGATCTCTGATTCTTGCTGGCTCCTCTTTGCCTGCTCATTTGCCATCCCTTAGCACAACTGCCTATGTAGTGCCCAGCACAACAGGTCAGGGAGGAATTTCATGCACCCTCCTCGCTTCTTATCACTGCCAGCTCTGGCTGTACTGCTATAGCCCAGTCTACTATTTCACTGAATGTGAGCAGATTTGGTTTTGTTATCATGTAGGAAAATTGGATAAAGAAAAAAAATTTCCATTTAAATTAAAAGGAGAAACAAAATGAATAACTTTTATTATAAAGTTATAACACATTATTTATCTTCTTTTGATTATTCAACTTTATCTTCTTTTCATTTCAAACTTTTTCCTGACACAGAATGGCTATTGGGCAGACCATTTTTGTGAGAAGAAGGCTGGCTACATTTGTAAAAGAAAAGCTACATCACAAGTAACTGGAGAAAAAGAAATTACTGATGCAGGTTGCAAAAAAGTAAGTATGTGAGAATGGAACATCAGTTTCTCAGATGAAATAAGTACATTGTCTGAGAATCAATTAGAATTATTAGAATTATTTGTATTATTTACATGGAAGAGTTTTTTTGTTTTTATTTATTATGAAGTTTCTCCCTCTCTCTCAGTTACTCTAAACTTTAGAAAACCCTTTACAGAAACTGCTTAGGAGGAACCAGTAATTTCACGGCAAAAAGTTTCTAATTCATGATCATTGTGCTTCATTAATTTTGAAGTGGCATATTTCACTTAATACATGATATCACAATTATTTAAAAATTGTATGGAAATCCTAAAACCATGTTACAGGGCTGGAGAAGATATGGAACCTACTGCTATTTTATTGGACATGTTCCAGCAACATTTTCAGAAGCAAACACCACTTGTGAAGGAGAAGAAGGTTACTTAACCACAGTTGAAAGTAGGTATGAAAATTACTTTTTCTTGGCTTTTAAATAGCTAAAGATTGTATCTTATACAATATTCCTAGAAATGCTAACATAACACCAAACAGCAAAGTGTTTAAGTAACAGATGAGGTCTCTAATAACAAGAAAGTCTAGTTTTTTTGTTGTTTATATGGAGTCAGTATCCTGTGGTAAGGTCTTCTACCCCAGTTTGATGCAAGGAATAGGAGAAAAGATTCCATCATCACATTAGACAAGTAGGATTTGTGTAAACGGCTGTTTTCACTTGTGTCTTTATGATCCCTTTTACAGGTATGAACAAGCCTATCTGACCAGCCTTGTTGGGCTGAGGCCTGAGAAGTATTTCTGGCTTGGCCTCTCTGATGTGGAGGATCAAGGCACTTTCAGGTGGGCCAATGGTGAAGCTGTCTCCTTCACGCACTGGGATGCAGGAATGCCTGGTAGGTACTGTGATGGGGCATGGTGGGTGCTCTCAGAGACTCTGGCCCCCTTTTGAGTTTGCATGGGCAATGTCCTCTGAATTTTATGTTTTAAACTTTTGGTATATTTTAAAAGCACTCGCAGTTTTCAAATCCCATATTTTAATTTCAAAGGGAAAAGTTTGAACTGCAGTTTTATATTAGGACATCTGATATATTTACCCATAAGATTAACTTTTGGCCCATCTTCATAGGGAGATAACAGGAGTTACAAACAGGTCCTGAGACTATTCCACACTTGTCCCTCTAGCAAAGAAATTAGCCTGGGAGAAGAGTCTGAAACAGAGCAACCGTAATACAGATTTTAGGTTAGAATTACAAACCCAAGGTATCAAAAATCACTGTGCCATTATTATTTTTATGTGTGATACTAAGAAAACTGCATTCATGGTTTCATACTGTGCTGAAGCACAGAAAACACGATTTCATAATGCCATGAGGAAATCTGCTGTCCCTGAGATATACTATGCTCCTCTTAGTGACCATTTGTCTGAAAACTTTCTTGAAAACCTTCAGTGAGGTTATAAAATATAAAATAAAACTAATAAAAAAGTGGAGAAGACAAAGACTAATAAAACCTTAGCAAATGGCATAAGAAGAAAGCTTGCCAGGGAGTCTATGGTGCCAGCAGATGATCAGAGTATGAAGAGAGCACTCAGAGACACAGGAGTCTTCCCTCTCTGACCATCCAGGTGCCCCTCTGGAGTCACACTCACACCGCCTGAGCTGGGACCAAGGTCCCTCCCCAGCTACACCCCCCACACTCACACAGTCAGACAAGGTTTCCTTACCAGCTTGACCCCAGGTTTCCTCACCAGCTTGACCCCAGGTTTCCTCCGATATTTTGGTCCCTAAAATAATTCAATTATGGTGCAATAATAAACTAACAGCTTGAGCTGAGTGCCTCCAAGGAGGGTCCATGAACAAAGGAAAGCCTGGGCTTTTTTACCCTGGCAGTCTAAATGCACTGATGTCTGGGGTCCTTGGCTCCTGCCGTGCCTTTGGGTGTCCAGTCACCTGGCTGGGCCACTGGTGCCTGTGCCCTTTGCTATGCAAAGGGTCAGTGCCAGTTCACAGCCCTTTGCCTTGGCTTCCAGCACCCAGAGCTCAATCTCTAGCTGGCAGTGCAGCTTGCAAACCAAACTACCTGCAGCAAAAGTATTCCTCAGCAGTCAGGCTGGAACAGTAAAGAAAAATCTGTTTCTTTGCATCTCTGTTCACTGAGAATAAAATGTACTTTCTGTGCTGGAAAGTCTCTTTGTGAGGGTATCTTTGGAGAGTCTAATTCAAGCTGAAATATCAAGAAAATAGATTATGGAGCAAATTGGCATGAAGTCAGGACTAAGCACGGCTGCAAAAGTATCCAGGAAATGTTAAGATTGTATGAAGTGAACTCTTCTTTTTAATGTGTAACTTCCTGCTAAAGCTGCCTTGACATCCGAGCTTTGCTAATGACAAATTTGGTGTCAACTTTTAAAACGGTTACAGGGAGATATGAGGAAATAGAGACTAATGAGTCATTCAGTAAATTAGCTGAATATGTAATAAAGAAGATACAGTGGGAAAGAGACATAAAATCACTTCTGGAAGGGGAGATCATGCTCATAGGTCTCCCAGAGCTCCCCACAGAAGGCAAAAGCATATGAATGAGGGAAATCTAGTAAGTGTGGTCTATCTCAATTACCAAAAGCCTTTCAGCTATTCTGGCCTAAAACAGAAAAGCTCTTACATGAATAAAAATATTGATCAAAAGGCACTGAATGGAAGGTGGATTCTTTTCTTATGGGGGCTATTTTTTACTGGGGAAGTATGTTCACCAACAGAATCCCATAATGACCTGTGTTGGTCATTATATTTGCAGACTATCTGGAAAAGGTGAAATAGTGAGATGACAAAATTTGCTGATGATAGAAAATTATTTCTGGTAGCAAAGAGATGCCTGTGAGAAAATGCAGCATGGTATCAGGAGAATAAGTGACAGCATGATCAGTAAAAGAGTAGGTGAACTTTGATGCAGGTAAAGGATGCTCTTAGGAACAAATGTATGTCTGAATTGACATAAAATGATGGATTTATAGCTGACCATTTCATTTCAGTACTTGGCACCATGGTAGACAGGTCCATTAAATCATCATGTCTGTGCCCAACAGAAATAATTAAAAAAAACCCCAAGTAAAATGTAAAAAATACTTAGGAAATTTAGAAAGAGCATAAATAAGCCATTGAATAAGCCCATTATATGAAATTGACTGCATCCCGTGTGATGCAGGCAGCTCGATTTCTTTCTGAGAGAACAATCTAAAAGTACAGCAAACATCACGGGATAAGTTTCATCCTGAAGCTGTCTAGGTTTGCATGCCTGCCCTCTGTATGCACCAGTAGGTTGTTTCCATCTGTGTGAAAACCACTAGTGACCAAAGTAATGCTATCTCATGTAAAACAGGCTTAACATAAATAGAAATGAGATTCTCACTTGAAAACACAAGATTTCACTATAACAAACCCCCCTTGTCCTACTTTCTACACAAAGAATTAATTATTCAGGACATTCAAAATAAAAAAAAAAAAAAGCTAGGATTCTACATGGATTATGACCTCCTCAAACAGGAGATACTACTCCGCCTGTAGGGAAACCACCTAAAATATAACCTTGCTGTTCAAATGTTATTGCATGGCAAGAAGTGAGTGATTTTAACAAAGAATGAAATAATTCACACGTTACAAAATATCCATCATGTTTGTTTTGGTTTTTTTTTTCTCATACAGGAAATAATCCAGGATGTGTAGCCATGAAAACTGGGACTGCAGCTGGATTATGGGATGTTCTTGACTGTGAGACAAAGCAAAAATATATTTGCAAGCAGTGGGCAAAGGGTGCAACCGTTCCACCTATTCCAACTACTGCTCTGGTCCCCACATGCCCTGAAGGTTGGGTATCAAACAACCATAGAAGTTCCTGTCTTAAAGTGAGTGCCTGAATAGTTAAAAGAGCAGCTTGATTTGGGGGAAAAAGAAGAAAACAAGAAAAAGGAACTGACATCTTCATTTTGCAATATCTCAGATTGGAAAGGAGCAGAAAACAAAACCCCCAAAATTCTCAGGAAATTATCCATGAGTGGGGAGAAATTCAGGAAGAAAGATGAGGTTGAGGGAAGGGAAGGGAAGGGAGAAGGGCACATGAAAGAAAATGAGGAAGTTTGTGCTTCAGGGGTTGAATGAACTGGAGCAGGAAATGGAAGAAGAGGAACATAAATATTAAGGCCCAAGAAAGACATAAAGAAAAGAGAAAAATACCCCAGGAAACTATTTCATATTAACATTATTAAAAGGAAAGTGTAAAAATTCTCTATTAAACAGCAGAAGCAGCAAAGCTGGTTTGTTGGCATTGCTCTTTGTCTGTTGTGCAAAGATGTGGTATTTGTCTGAGACATGTGAGAGTTCAGGGAATGAACAGAGAAACAGTGAAGTGCAGCCTCCAGCAGCACAATGCCTAAAGATGAACCTTGCTAAAATAAGCACATTACCATACAAAAATAAAGGATAAAAGTCACATGAAAGGTTAATTAAACCAGTGTTTATCAAGGACATTTATTTGAGAATTTCTGATGCAAAGCTACAGACAGCTAGTGTTTGAAGTACAGCCAACTATAGGAGTTTGAACTAGAAATGAATGTAATGTGCAAACAGCGATTTGGGATCATGCAAAATTGAAATGTGCTAAGAGTGAGATGTTAATATTCCTAACCACTTTATTGAATTAATGAGTCCTTCTCTTTTTGTTATTTTTTTCATTTCTTTCAAACTCATCTGGAATACTATTTACTTGGGCTCCTTTATCCCCAAATCATAATTTTAACTTCGGTCAAAACTGCTTGTTCTCTCTTAAACTAAACAGACATCAAACTGCAAATGTAAAGTGAGAGTTGTAAATTACCATGAGGTTGTTCTTTTGCCTGTATCTTCAGACTCCTCCCAGGCCATCTTGCCTCTCCACCACAACTACTCTTCTTTCCATTCATATGGAGGGTGGCTTGGGCCCTCCTCCAGATAAAACAAATTAAAGGGAACTGGGGAGTTGTATTCACTTCCGACAATTCCTTTCTTCTGTTATTAATTTTTTTTACCACTATGTTAACTAGATACGCAACTCTAGTGTAAAAATTTCATGAACAGAGTGAAAAATGCTATTTCATTTATGGACTTTGACTCCACTTGTATGGAAACTCATTTATGTGCAAGCAAGACTATAATTCTTTTCTTACTGTAACATGTATATAATATGTTTTAAAGTAATTTCTCTATAGTGTTTTTGCAGATCAAAAATTAGAAAGAAATCATGGTTTGAAGCTCGAGAATTTTGCAGGCAGATAGGAGGGGACCTGGTCACTATTAACACTAAGGAGGACATACAGCTTCTAGGCCAAGCAATGAGGTTGGTATTTGATGTGTTTATCTTACCTGATTCAAAAGCCTTTTCATATGAACTATTATGAACAATCTTAGATGATTTCTGAAATGTATGGAATCCTCAAAAGCCAAAAGACCTGTGATACTTTGAAATTTATCTATTCAGTACTTCTTTAACTTTTTCATGGAAAAAAAGAGTGATTTATGTCGAGAAAAATTTTTAAAAACCTCCACCAGTACCACGATTACTAGATATAATTTAGAAACATGAAATTAGCTGCATTTCTACAAAGGTAGAAAATATGATCAATGTATCTACTGTTGAAGTAGATATGTATATACCTTGCAGTGGTCAGTGCTGAAACCAGTTTTCGAACCTGTGAAGCTTTTCCCTAAGTAAATAGTACATTAGGGAAATACATGATTACTACTACTACTAAGTCTGATACTCAGCTCTTGACACTGAACCACAGAAATAGTACACATACATATGCACTTCACCAAAGGTAATAGGGAACTTTGAAACTTCACTGCTTTTACAATGTGCTCTAGAAAGTTCAACAATGTTTTTCTGAATGTTTTTTGTGTTGATGTTTACATACTGGTCTGTCCTGTAATTTCTTTAAGTGACGCTCGTTGTACATTTGAAACAGTTTGGCTCGGTATATTTTCCTTGAATCCAGATGAAGGATTTGCCTGGAGTGATGGCTCTCCAGTGAGTATTTTAATTTTTCATATATTTTCAATATTTATTTGCTTAAGATACTTTGGGATACTTTTCGGCTTTTTACTGCTATCCTCATCAAAGGAAATACCAATCCTGCAAACATTCATATAGCTTCTAAAGTGTATAGTCATGACTATTATAACAGCTAAACGTTTGAATACATGGAAATTGTCTCATCAGAATCTGTAGTTTTCTGTATAACACTCCAATTTATCTTCTCTTCCAAGAAGATATTTACACCTAAGGTCACAACATAAAAATTCATTATACTGCATCATGTATCCTGTCTCTGGCAGTATCCATAAATGTCTTAAGAGCTAATCAAACAGCAAACATGTTTCCCAGTTTACTCCTGAATTCCCCAATCAGTGATGGCTCAGGGTCTTTTAGAACCGGAGCTCATATCTGTAATTTTTATTTATTCATTTCTGTGAATTTATCCAGTCATCTCTTGCACCCATGCAAATGTCTACAGCTGTGAAAAACATTCCTGCCGGGTTCTACTCTTTATTACCCTCCATTTACTACTACCCATTCTTTGGAGTTTTTTAACACAACCAAGGACCTTTTATTTATCCCGTTCACATTACTTTCCATAAAAGTTTCAGAAAGTGAATTCCTGACAATAATAAGTAGGTTGTGTCACATGGGTCTCCCTTCCCATTTGGATGTCAGTTTCTTCAGAGGTAACTCCTCTAGACTTGTAGGACATGACTTCCCTCCCAATAGTCGCACCCCCATCCTCATTGACCACAGGGAAGGGATGAAGGGAGTGCTGAATTCTTTCAGGACATGGTCACTGACACCAGAGAGTGTCAACAGATGTTGGACAATGTAATTTTGACCCAGGTCAGTCGTGGAATGAAAAGTACCTTATCTGCACATGATTAGTAAGAGTTATATGGGGGCAAAGTTCATAACAAGGCAAAGTTCATCAAGAGGAAAAGCGCACCATGGCAAGATAGCCATGTCTGAACACTGACATCATTGTCCCACTCTAAAATCCTTTTACCTATTGCTTTCCCTGCATTTCCGACTCTATTAGCTAAAACCAGAATCTTTGAGACGAAAGCAACTAGTTTCTGTTTTCCAATGGAAACTACAACTACTGAAACAGATGAAAAGAGTAACAAAGCTGATTTCTTCTATAGGTTAGGTACACAAAGTGGGATGATAGTCCAAGGAATTCACGAGGACGCAAGTTTTGTGGCTCACTCCGTGGGAGATATTCTGAACTATGGTCTCTTTCGGTCTGTCAAGTACAGCATAACTGGGTTTGTCAAATAAAACAAGGTAGATTTCTTCTTCTCTTTCGGCAAGAAGCTTAAAAAACTTTAATAAGTAGTTGCTTTCTAAGTTAAGTTACTAAAGAAAGACACAAAATTTTGAAGAACTACCTTTTTCAAATGGAAATCAAGAGCATTGAGTAACATACTATAAACTGAGATTTTTCACTTACAGATGATAAGAAGAAATAGATTTTTAAACATAAATTAGGGTGCATAAATATATTTGCAAGACTACAACATATTTTAACATTAAGTCTATTTTGCTTTTATTTTTGTAACGTTGGAGGTAAGTTGTAAGGGTTTGTATCATATTCCTTACAATTCTCATTTTTATACTAACACAGGTAAAGCTAAAAATCAAGTATAATGTCTTTGCCAGATTTGTTGGTACCTCAAGTTCTCCTGTAGAATTATTCAGGATTCAACAGCTTTTGGAAAGCAATGGTTTAAAGTAGGGACATTTATTTTTCTATCACAACTAAAAATATCTTACAGTCAGTATATGCATATATATACACACACATACATAGAGTCATATTTCCTTTTACTTAGGAATATTACTCAGAGAGTTTTTTGATAGAGCTAAAATAAATCTAGTGGAAATTTTCTCTCTCTTGATGAAAATACCCCCAGGTAAATTATGGAATATCTACTGATGGATCAGCAAAGGAGCTGTATGCCAAAGTCTAAAGTGTTTCAGATAAATCTACCCTGACTAACAGGCTCAAAGAGCAATTTTCCCTTGCCTTGGTCTGTGCAGGATTGTGATTCAGCCAGAGGTGTGGTTTTGCTTATGTGAAGCGTAGTTTTGATACAAAGTTAAAGTAGACTACCTTGCATATTGAGCAATGCGAAGCTGAACTGTGTGGCCAAGCCTGCTTTCTAGTCAATGGCAAAGGGGTGGAGAATCCTGCTCTGTTCCTCACGCCTCTTGCAGTCACAAGCTGCATCATAAAATGCGCTACAGAGATGCATCATGCCTTGTTTTCTTCTTTTGCAGGAGTGTCATTGAAATCTGAACCCATTGACACATATGGTAGGTCTTTGTATACATTTATTCTTCTTATTAATAATTTTTTTCCTGAAATTGTTATTCTAAAAACAAGTTTTTGTGTTCTACACACACAGAATTTAAGTCTACCTTATTTATCTTCCAGAATATAAAACCACCGCAGATGGATGGGTCATATATGAAGATAAGCTCTACTATATCAGCAAAGAACAGGTCTCCATGGAAAAAGCCCAAGAGTTTTGCAGGGAGAATTCTGCAGACCTAGCTGTTGTTAATAGTAACAGTGAGAGAAGGTTCCTAAAGAGAGCACTACAAGAAAACGTAAGAATCATTATAAACAGAGCCTAAAGTAGAAATGCTTTTGACAATCTGTAAAACTTGAGTTGTCTCAGAAGCAGAGCCATCAGCATTTTCACTAATGAAATATCCCCAACTGCACCCTTTGATCCCATGGGATTTGGCCTCCTGCTCTGCTCCAGCTGCACTGATGCAGTTGACAGGAAGAGCGATGCCGGAAGGTACCAACTCTCTTGGGAAGCAGCTGGCCTTTGAGGGAGAATAAAAAAGGAGTACCAGTTTCTGACTCAAAATCTGCTTCTTTTCTGCTCCATCCTAAGGGCCTTCAGTGCTGCAGGACTCAGTTCTGATGTCCCAGTTAAAAACCTGACTTCTGTGTTCTGTGCCTGGGCATATAAAAACATTGCTGTTCTTACCTGCAAGCAGGTGCTTTACTGCTGTGGGCTTCAGTGGTTGCTCTGTGAACCTAATCAATGGTGTATCAATTTCTGCTTGTTTTGCTTCAAAGATTTATTTTAAAAATTAAAATAGTGTCTTTCTGCTTTAGGAGAACTACTGGAGTAATCCAATAGGATACTTCATTGGTCTAAGAGTGAGCCTTGATAAAAAGTTTAGGTAAGTTAAGATGACCAGTGCAGCTCTTAAGATGTAGAAACAAATACAATATTTTATGTAGCTGGAGGTACTGAATATATTCTCTTCAAGGTCTGAAATCTGTTCCATGTACCATATACAAAGCAGAATGTAATAGACCTAGAATATTCTAAAGTCCAATAGTTTTCCCCAAAAATAAACAGTAGAAAAATCTTTTTTTCTTGAGTAAACACTTAGCCAAAGAAAGGCTTGGCAGCTTTACTCTCCATACACACTACATAAGGCAATACTACTATGCAAACTATTGATCCAGGAGAAAAGTCAGCAGAAATTTACAGTACAGAAACATTAATAAGTATTCTGAAAAGACCAACACACAAATCAACTCAAAACTCAAGTAAGAGATACTGAAGAGCGTAATATGCTGCTTACCTTCCTACCTGCTAGTTAGGACGTGTCTGGGAGATGAAAAAATGTGCTTCTGAGGCTGAACTGGGAAAGGTTGGAGGACATTTGAATTTAATCTTTCTATTTTAATGCCACTGTTGAATGTATGCAAATCACTTGCCTTGGGAAGGGCAGAAGAGGAAAGAGGAGAGACAAGTTGATAGTGACTGTGTCAGTAGATGATTCTAACCTCCTGATTTAGGAGAAAAATTAGGGACATAGACCATTCCATGGGTCCAGTGAGAATGTCCTTTATTTAGATCAATTGTATCAGCAGCAGCAAGAGATAGATGAGAAAGCTGAATTTCTTTCCCCCTTCAGGCTTACTGACCTAAATTCTGAAATACTGATTGCAATACTG
>VYZT01024192.1:0-114210 GCA_013400735.1 Pomatostomus ruficeps | reverse complement strand
GATCCAGGGGGGTTCAGAGATCCCCTTGCATCCCCTGGAGATCCATAGGGATTCAGAGATCCACCCACAGCCCCTGGGGATCCAGGGGATGCAGAGATCCCCCCATAGCCCCTATAGATCCATGGGGATGCAGAGATCCACCCACAGCCCCTGGAGATCCCCGGGGATGCAGGGATCCTCCNCCCTGGGGATCCAGGGGATGCAGAGATCCCCCCATAGCCCCTATAGATCCATGGGGATGCAGAGATCCACCCACAGCCCCTAGAGATCCCCAGGGATGCAGAGATCCACCCACAGCCCCTGGAGATCCCCGGGGATGCAGGGATCCTCCCAGAGACCCTGGAGATCCAGGGGGATTCAGAGATCCCCCCACAGCTCATGGAGATCCAGGGGATTCAGAGATCCCCCAACAGCCCCTGGAGATTCATGGGGATTCAGAGATCCACCCACAACTCATGGAGACCCCCGGGGATACAGAGATCCACCCACATCTCCTGGAGATCCATGGGGATGCCGAGATCCCCCCACAGCCCCTGGAGGAGCCCATGCAGGAGTGAGAGGATGCCTGGAGGGGGCTGTGATCCTGTGGAAGCCTTTGGAGAGAGGGGCCCTGCTCCCAGGCTGGAGCAGCCTGTCCATGCAGGACTGACCCTGTGGCAGAGTGACCCCGTGGCAGAGTGACCCTATGGCAGAGTGACCCATGGCAGAGTGACCCCGTGGCAGAGTGACCCTATGGCAGACTGACCCATGGCAGAGTGACCCCGTGGCAGAGTGACCCTATGGCAGAGTGACCCATGGCAGAGTGACCCCGTGGCAGAGTGACCCCGTGGCAGAGTGACCGACCCCGCAGCAGTGTGAAGGGCTGCTGTCCGTGGGGTGACCTTAGGCTGCAGCGGTTTGAGGGGGGCTGTTGCCCGTGGGATGGACTCAGGCTGGAGAAGTTCCTGGAGAACTCTCCCATGGGAGGGACCCCAGGGTGCAGCAGGGGAAGGACTCCTGTCCCTGAGCAGCAGGAGCAGCCACGGGGGATGAACTGACCATGGCCCCCATTCCTGTCTCCTTGTGCTGCTGGGGGAGGCAGTAGAGCTGGGAAGGAAGAGGGGAGGGAGGAAGGTGTCTTTAAGGGCTTATTTTACTTCTCATTATCCTGCTCGGATTTGGTTTGTAATAAATTCATTTCATATCTCTAATTAGAGCCTGTTTTGCCCGTGACAGTTTTTGATGAGGGATCTCTCCCAGTCCTTATCTCAACCATGAAACCTTCGTTAAATTTTCTCTCCCCATCCAGCTGCAAAGGGGAGTGAGGGAGCAGCTTTGGTGGGTGCCTGGTGTCCATCCACGGTTACCCTATGGCAGCTGGGTTTTAAGTGCTCGGTATATTTGGTTCTGGGGTGCTCAGAAATGGAGCCGTTGTGTCAACAGGTACTGCTGGTGCTACTTTATGAAATCCAGACTGTGCTGAGGTGCCTGCAGGGAACCTGAACCCTTCTGGAAATCTGGCTCCAAAACAAGCAGCTCCTGGCACTGTTTCTCCAGGAAAATTCTGTGCAGGAGCTGCTCAATGGGAGAGGGAAGTTTCTGGCTTAGGGGGTTTTTTAAATGGCGAAATGCACTTTTGTCCTCAATTTGAATATTTCCCTCAGAACACAGTGGTGTGTGCCAGAACGTCTCAAGTTTCCATTGGGGAAGTTGAATCATGAAGAATTGACTGGCATCCTCCAATGCCCAGTCAAAGCACTGGCTGGGTCAGACAAAACCGTGTTTGACTTCCCAAAGACACGGAACTGTGTAATGGGAGGCACCTGCTTGGACCTGCAGCTCAGATAATCCTGCTGACAGGGTTCCTAATTGCACCCCCGGAGTGTCTGTGATGTGATAAAGACATTACTGCTGGAGAACTCTTCTCTCTGTAGAAAACAGGAAGCAAATATTGTATTTCAAGCTTTGCTGTTGTTCTAAAAAATATACTGGGAATATTTCAGTCAGCCTTGATCAGATTAGCCGGCCTTTCATCAGGGCCTTTCTGATTCCTGGCTGGTGGCCCTTGTAAATGGAGATGGACAAACTGTAGGAAACAGGAAAAAAATCCTAGAACAATATATTCCAATTGTTCTCACAAGTTGAAAAGCAGGAGCATTTGTTCTCAGCTGAAGACAGTGTTCTGTCTGAACTGATTTCAAGCAATTTAATCTATTTAACTATGTCAGTCTGCATGAAGAATAATGAATTCCAAGGGTCTTTGTGAAAACAGAGCATTTTAATATTTTCAGAGTTTTGCAGCCTTTGCCTGTACAAATTAGAAAACCAGATGCTGATTTACCAAGTCTTGAATTGTCATTCTACAAGTGTATTTGGCAACGAAAATATCAGTCAAAAACCTTTTGTCAGTTCATTGCTTTGTTCCGTCTCCTACTGGCTGAGTAGCCCAGAACAGCTCCGAGGGAAGCAGTGACTGCCCAGAACAGACAACGGCCCAAATATTCTCTGGTGAACACTGGTGTGGAGACGGGGAGGTCCTGATCAGGAGCTCTTCATCAGGAACTGTAGTGATAGGACAAGGAGCAATGGGTTCAAGCTGAAAATGGGGAAATTTAGGTTAAATATGCAGAGGAAATTCTCCCCTGTGAGGGTGGGGAGGCCCTGGCACAGGGTGCCCAGAGAAGCTGTGGCTGCCCCATCCCTGGGAGTGTCCAAGGCCAGGTTGGACGGGGCTTGGAGCACCCTGGGACAGGGGAAGCTGTCCCTGCCTGTGGCAGGGGGTGGAATGGGATGGTATTTAAGGATTTAAGGTCCCTTCCAACCCAATCCATTCTGTGATTCTCACAGATCACTCATTCTAGGACAGAGTCACTCTGGGTAACTTGACACAGATTTTCCTTGTCTTGAGATACCTGTCCAGATCTTTACACAGATCCCCTCAGCAGCAAGCCAAGGGTGGCATTTTCCTTTTGCTCCTCCTTTGGCTTTTTCTGTCTGTACCTAAAGCTGACTGTGCAACCCAACACCAATAACAGCTGCCTCTGGTGACGAGTGAGGGATGCCCAGGAGGGTTCTGCTCTGAGCAATGGCACATTTGCAGGACCCTCCGTGGGTGGGCATGGGCAGAGCTGGAAGCTCAGCAACAAATGTGGCAAAAGCTGCAGAAATTGTGTTTAGCGAGTGTGGTAGAAAAGAGAATGAAAGTTTTGTACGGGGGGATGCAGCCTGTGAGCAGCCCAGCAGATGTTCCTCTCCAGCCATGGAGGGAAGGGCAGCCAGCTGTGCAGATGGGGGACACGGGGACAGTTTTGAAGAGGGAGATCAGGGGATCTGAGACCCACTGGCTGGCAGCAGAGCAGGAATTGGGAATAGGGCAGTGTGGGCTGAGAGGGGAAGCAGCCGCGGGTGACGGTGCAGTGCCAGCTGTGGGTACGTGAGGCTGCCCTGGAGCTGCAGTGTGGAATTACAGAACGTAGGTCACAGAGGAACAGGCCTTGACAGCCAGAGTGACCTCCTGGCTTTGGTCTGAAAGAAACCCTGGGACCCGTGAAACACATCCTGGGGCACCAGGGCAGTGGGAGAAGAGCCTGGTGGGTTTGTGCCCTGCTGGAGTTGTCAGGAGTGAGAAACACTGTTTGTTCCCTTCAAAGGCATCATTTACCTGTTACTGTAAAAGGTGATCCTGTGAGACAGAACTGGGGATTGGGGCACACTGGGGTGCAGAGTTATTTCCTGTTTGTGGGATGGTCAATAAGGATTTTCCACTGTGCAGTGAACGGCTTTGCACAGCCCCAGCTTGGGAAGGCTGGGACCCCTCATCAATCAGCTCGCTGCAGCGAGGGGAGCTGCTCTGGGCCTCTGCCCCACGGAGCCTCTCCTCAGAGCACCCCTCCCCGGAGCATCGCTCGGCGTGTGACACTGCTGGGCTTGGGGTTTTCTTCCCCCCTGCTGCCGGAGCGTTTACAGCCTGTGGCAGGAAGGCAGCAGTGGCATTAACAGGGGAGCAGAGGCCTTTGAAAACCCAAATGGAATGGAAGGAAGGTCTGGCATGGCTGGGGCTTGTACTCTGCAGGCAAATCCTCCCAGCCTTCCTCTAGCTGAGCCAGGACATCAACCCCTGAAGCACCAGGGGCTGCTGCTTCCAGAGAAAAGGCAGCTTCTGCTGCAACGCCTGCACTGACTGCCCTGGCCAGAGGCCAGAGAACTTGTGGTCAGAGTGGAGAGTCCTCCCAGGTGCAGGAGGTAATTGGACAGCCCATGGTGTCATGCTCTCACTGTTTTGCGTCTTGCAGGGGTTTGCAAATCCAGTTTTCAGGTCTTGGTAGAGGTATAGCTGTTTTCCCTTGTTTTTCAGGGATCTCAAGGGCCCAGACAAGGGAAGGGACTGTTTGAGAGTCCCATGAAGAGACAGTGGCACAGCTGGAATCAGGGAGGTCACCCTGGTTCCCAAACCTCCCTCCCTGGTGCCAGCTCTCCCCAGCACGCCTGCCTGTGCAGCACAGGCTGTCACATGTGTCGCAGGAGGTGTGGGCACACCCTGCACATGGCAGGACACGGTGACTCCATGTGCAGCAGCCCCAGGAGCTGCCTGACTCCCAGCCGTGGTGCAGGGAAGGCAGAGGTGCTGTTTTAAAGGCCCTTCACTGAACAGGGAGAAGCAGAGTGTGGATTCTGAGCGCCAAGCACAGGAACTGTTTGCATTCCTGTTGGTCCCAGGGAGCTCCCTGGCTCTGGGACACTGCTCGAAGCCTGGCTGAGGGAGGGCAGGCTGCAGAAAGAGCAGGGGAGATGTGCTGCCCATCACAGCCTGGGCAAGGGGCCTCTGTTTCTTTGGTCTGGGGGTACCACAGGAGCAGCCCTGGGTGTTCTCTTCCTACCTCCCACTCTCACCAGGGAGTTGCCAGTGATTGTCTCCTGGAAGCCAGATATCCACATCCCAGGCCACTTTTTGGAAGATGGGTTGTCCAGGAGCCGGGCAGGGGTTGGGTAGGGAGCAGAGAAGGCAGCACACACAAGACTGGTGGTCATGTCAAACCTTTGCACTCAGAGCTTGAAGCAAACACCAGCTCCTGGAATCATGTGAAATTCGTCTCTTAATTCGTGTCTTTTCTTTGAAAAAGGTATTCCCGGGCCTCTAAAAGTTCCAAATTCAAAGAAGGCAAATAATAGAAACCAAGTATTTTTCATTGATAACCCTTTTCACCAAGCAAGCCAGCAATACCAGAGTCATGAAGGCCTGGTTTTGTTGGGATGAAAAGTAAATTATAGGAGTCGGGAGCTTGATGTAATCTCATTTATTTACCAAGAACACACGCTGGGGCCTGTTCCCCTGTTCCCTGCAGAGCAAACACCAGCAGCCTTGCTCCAAAATTCCACGCCTGACCCTCTGTGCCCAAAAAAATCCTTGGGCCATGTCTTGTCTTCTGTCACCAAATGGTGTCTCCCAGGCCAAGCTCCACCGCTTGCAGCCTGACTCAGGGCTTGATCCTGCAAATCCTGCACCTCCACAGCTTTCAGGATGAGGTTCCCCCGTGGGATTGGGCAGCAGCTACCAGGATGGGGCTTCTTACGTCTCGTTGTTAAAAGGGGCTTGACTTTTGGAGACTGGATGTGTTTGGAACCTGCACAGCAGCCATTGCTGGAGGGAACTGGAGTGCACTGAGATGGTTGCCTTGAAAATCTGATGTCTCTCTAAGATAAGTTAATATATGCATCCTTCTCCACACATGTGGGGCATCTGAAGGCAGGAGATGGACATCTCTGGTGTCAGAAGCAAGACTGGAACTGCTTGCAGTGTTGTGACAGGAATGCACTGATGCAGGTGGATATAGCAAGGAGGTGCACTATCTGATGGAGCACGGAAAACTGGAGCACTGCCTGGACTCCAGGTATTTATTGGGATATTAAATTAGTAGACCTATTCCAGATTTTTTCAGAGGCTGAACAAGCAGATCTGCACTGAAACACTCAGTACTGTAGTCTCAGGGTGATTCAGTTCCCATAACAATTGTGTCTTGTGGTTTTCCTTCGCATTTCCAAGCAGAAGTCCACTTTAAAATGGTGTGGGGGGACCAGGACCCTGGCAGCTGCGAGGAAAGGCTGTCACTCCCTGCAGCAGGACGGCTCCAGAGCCCTGCACAAAGCCTTGTGCTCACTCCCAGCCCCCAGGTGTGACCCCAGCATGGAACACTGTGTTTGCTCCCATCTGCCTTCCCTGCGCTGGGCACCATTCCCTGGGCTCTAGTTGGAACTGGAGACACCTGTAGCAGGCAATGCAGAGTTACAGTGTTCAAGATATTCTTCATTCCCTCTTCCATGCTTTACTCTTCCTGTTTGAGAGACGCATGAGGGGCTTACCCTTGTAGAAGCGCTTTGCAGCAGCATTCATCCATGGCTGGGGCCTGCACCTTCCACCAGCCCCTGCAGGGTTTTGTGCCTTTCCCTGGTGCCCCACCTCAGCCCCAGGACACCCGTCAGACACGGCCCGTGGTGGCATAGCTCGGTGTCCAGTGGCAGGGCTGGGACTACAAGCAGTGACCAGAGCAGGCTGCAGTTCCCCCATTCCTGCTGACAGTGGCAGTCCAGGTCTCTGTCATCCTCTGGGCACGACGGCAGGGCTCAGGCACTGCTCAGGGGTCATGATGCTTGGATTGCCTGATTCTGCTGCCAGAACCCCACCTCCAGCTCAGGCTTCTCCTTGCAAGCACTGAGAACTTGTAGAGATGCTCCTGGTGCCATGAGCAGGGCCAGATGGGGCTCCCACCTCTCCTGCACAGCACAGAAAGGACAGGGATCTGTTGGAGCAAGTCCCGTGGTGGTCAACAGGTTGATGGGGCAGAGGGAGAACCAATCCTACAAGGAAAGGCTGAGAAAATTGGGATTGCTCAACCTGGAGAAGAAAAGCTCCAGGGTCACCCAACTGCAGCCTTCCAGAGCCTGAACGGAGCTGACACGGATGGAGAGAGACTTTTGAAAGGGCTTGGAGTGACAGGACCAGAAGAATGGACTCACACTGACAGAGAATAGGTTCAGATTGAATAATAGGAAGACATTCTTCCCTGTGAGGGTGGAGAGGCCCTGGCACAGGTTGCTCAGAGCAGCTGTGGCTGCCCCATCCCTGAAAGTGTCTAAAGCCGGGCTGGATGGAGTTCTGAGCAACCTGGGACAGTGGAAGGTGTCCCTGTCCATGGTGGGCAGGTGGAACTGGATGAGGTTTAAGGTCCCTTCCAATCCAAACCAGTCTGGGATTCTGGGATTCTGGGATTCTGCTGGGGCACTGAGATGGAGAGGCTGTGGCACACACCCAGCCCCACTTCACAGAAACATCCATGAAAGGCAGCTTGATCCAGCCCTGCCAGCTGCCAGGAGCTGTGTGGGGACGACTCCAGGGGCTCTTCAGGACATTTGGTTTGTGGCTGTGAGAAACAGCTCAAGATAATGTGTGGGCACAAGTGGCCACCTGTGCAGCCGGCTAAGGAGACATCAGCCATCATGCATCACTCACCAGAACAGACTGGGTTCAAACACCACTTTGGGGCTGTGATGGTGGTCTCAGATTCCCCCCACAATGTTCAGCAGCTGGGTGGGTCATGGTAGCTGTGTCAGCTCTAATGCACAGCGTAGAACACCTTGTCTTTCCCTGTGCCTAAGTCTGTTGGGGCAATGAAAGGCTTCTGATCCCAAAGCCAAGTCAAAAATGTGGGGAAGAAATGACACAATCACAGTTTTCCCCCAGAAACATTTTGCACAATTGAACTGCATGAGATAAAAACAGCAAACGGGAGTTGGATTAGAGTGCTGGACCAGCGTAGGGTGATGTTACTTGTCTCGTTGTCATCCAGGGTTGCCTCTTTCCACCCTAAAGAACCGCAGGGACCTGAAGCAAGTCAAGCCATGGCTCTAAAGATGGTTTATACACGACCAGACTGCCAGCAACTCTTCCAACCATGATTAGGTGTCTGCCCATATCCCAAGGTGCGTGGCCACATCCTGGGTGGGAAGGCAGTCAAACCCCAAAGTATTCCCTGGATTACCCACACAAATGCCTCAGTCTCTGTGTCCAAGGTCAGCTGCACTCTAACAGGGCAGAGGAGTCATCTGGGGTTGAGCACAGAGCCGGAGCCCTGCTGTGCCTCCCCACTGCAGCATCCAGCTCCCGCCTGCTGCCCCTTTCTCTGCTGCCCTCTGGGCTACAGGTGAACCCCTCCCAGCCTCAGCTGTACAAAAAGTTCCTGTCAGCAGCATTGGGAACGTTATTCTGGGTCCTGGAGAGAACAGAGGCAAAGGTGGCACAATATTGCACTCGGGCTACAGAGGACAAGAGGTGCCCACTGCAGCAGTGTCTGCCACAGTGCTGGGCAGAGCAGAGTGCAGCAGTGCTGGAAGACAAACGAGAAAAACATCCTGTACTGCGCTGCAACTGCCTCACAGTCCTGGGTCCAGCCTCCAGCTCTGGCACGCAGCGAGTCTCTCCAGGACACACCGCCTGGGATGTGCCCTGTCACACACGGACAAAGGATGAGCCCTGCCACACACGGACAAAGGATGAGCCCTGCATACCTGTCCAGAGCTCCACAGAAGCTGCTCCTCTCCTGCACTCAGGCCTTCAAACACTTGACACAGAGCTGGCGGTCAGCAGAACGAGTCTGGTGGTGTGGTAGGGGCAGGAAGAGGCAGTGGTCAGACATCACCCAGATGTCCCAGGTTCCAACAAGCCGCATGTCTGCTCCGCACTTGGTTATCCTCAGTCTCTCACGGTCTGCACAGCTCTGGACTCACTCTGTTGTCTCATCAGAAGTTTATTTTAAAGAAAATTCTCTTTCATTAGGGTTTCTGTCTCGTACTCTCAGTAATCTTGTCTAGCAAGACTGGGATATGGAGTCTGGCCATACTTGGCTTGAGAGAGAGGACTGCAGAGGGAAGGACTCAAACTGTGCAGCAGCGCAGCTCCATCAGTTCACAGGCAGAGCTCCTGGTTCTTCCAGACCATGGAAAACCCTCAGAACGCAGACACTGCTGCAGCTGCTTCTTGTCTCTCCACAGAGTGCAGGACACAGCAGGCACACAGGGTCTGCCCGATGGAACAGGGACTGGTACGTGCTTGACTCCCCCAGAACCTTGGTCTTTCCTGGAGGAACAATGCCTTGAACTTTCTAAGGAAAGAAAAGGCTGCTCATATCTGGCTCCAGCAAGCTGCAGGGCTGGCAGGGCACCTCCACTGGCATCCGCTGACCTGCAATCCACCAGGAAACGAGCAGGACCATCAGGTCTGGTGGCAATAACACAGAGATGCTCCTCTGTGAAAGTCTGGATCTTGTTAGCACAAAGAATTTTCTTCTCTCCATTTTCTTCTGATGCAGATCAGTGCCTGGCAGTGCAGTGGGGCAACACAGAGAGAACCAGAAGATGTCCACCATGATGATCTACCAGCCCTCAGGGGCTGTTTGCCACTTAGCTGCCTGAAGACGAGGCAGCTTGGCCTTAGGGAAGACAGCTCTAGGGTGCATGGACAGGATTTGGACAATGCTGTGGGCAGCAGTCCCCTTCTCTGAAAACTCTGAGAGATCCCCAGTCATCCCCAGCACATCCCTGACCAGCATCCAGCCTGAATGACCCCTGCACCAGCAGGCTGGAAGCCTCTGCAAACCAGACACCCTTGCACCACAGCAGCTTCTTGGAGACCTCTTCCTCACCCAGCTCTCCTTGGCCCTTTCCCTGCTTAATTCTTCTGCATTTTAATACATCGGATGTTACACAAACCCACTGATTGTTCTCCTCTTTGTGCTGGGGCAGACAGACAGGCTCCCCAGACAATAGACAGGCTTCCCAGGTGGCTGGGAAGGAGAGGTGGAAGATTTACTGCCATGAGGTAATTGGCTGGAGGAATTGGAACTTTCTTTGCTTCCAGATCTGCCTCCATTGTCCTGCCCCGTCAGCAAAGCAGAGACAGGGAGGGTCCCGAGCATGAGGTGCTTGCAACAGGCAAGGTTTGCCTTTTGAGTACCAGCTCCGTTCACAGATGGCAGCCAGAAACTGAATCCTTGGGCTGGGAAGGTTTCCTGCCTCTGGATGCAGCTTACCCCACCTGCTTTGACACTTCTTTTGCCAGATTTCTCAACCATGACTGCTTGGTGACCCCCCTCTCCCTTATTCAGAACATAAAAATGTCCCAACCCTATTTCACTTACCTCATCAGTAAGAATTAAACTTCTCCCTGATGCCTTTGATAGGGCATTAGGACATGGCAGGCAGCATCACACGCCAGATCCCACAAGTGCGTGGGTGCATGGTGAGAAAGTCAGCGCAAGAGGTGAGGCCTTGTGGGCTGTGTGGGGTGAGGAGGAATCTGTTTCCAGGTAGAAAAAAAGACTTTTGCAACTTGCAACTGCCCTCATGGTGCTTTTGAAATCCCTTTCCTTTGTGGTGTGGGTGCAGCAGGCACAGAGCAGGAAATGCCAACACCTCATCACCCTTCCAGGTGCGAAAGCCGCTTTATTGGGATCCCACACTTCAGGCTGCCACCTTGCTTAGATTCTTGACTGCTCCAGCCAGATGCTGTGTTTTTGCTAAATGGCTGATTTAACCCCATATGTGTGTGAGCTGCGTCACAGCCTCTCCTGATGGCGCTCACTGCGAGTTCCAGCTCCCGGAGGTCATGGCCTTGGACACGCTTTGGTCATGGCCTAAGGGAGCTGGTGAGAACGCTAACATGGAGCTTCAGGATGATGTGTTACGGGCCCTCAGCACACCTCTGCACAGGTTATCAGGTGGAGACAGCCCCACAGACAATCTGGGTGCCATCTCTGTGCTCTGGGGACATTGCACCTCCCACCCCAGCCCAGAGAAAGGGTGGGAGCATCAAGTGGGGATGGGAACCACCCCAGCCTCAGTCTGTGCACCCCAAGAGTTCTGGTGCCTGGGTGGTGGCGGAAGGCAAATAAATGAAATCCATGCCAGACTCATGCCATGGCCTCTGACAGCCCTTCCAGATATCCCCTTCCAGTGGGAGGTGTCCAGTGATATCCCATCTCTGCACGTAACATCAGCCTTGTGGTTTTCCACCCCAGTACCAGCAGGAAAGCCGCTGCTTCTGTTCTTATAAAGCTCAAGATGCAGGACTAAAATTATACTAAAAGAGCTATTTTAAATTTTATTTAAGCTTCTGAATTCTGTCAAAATCGGGGATTTTTTTCCCTTTCCTGACTCCATCCATAGGCAAGCTCAGCCATTGGAATTCAGGCAGGGATTGCCTGTGAATCCCCCAGAGATTCTCCATCCCTGAGTTAAGGTGATACTTCCCTTCTCACTCTGAGCAAGGCCATCCTCCTACACAAAATACAGGGAAGGCAGAAACATTTGCAGGAGCAATACTTTTTTGGGTTTTCATTTACTCAGAGTCTCATGATGAAGACAAACATTTAATGCTGGCCTGGCCACCAGCAGAGGCTTGTCCATCCCCACATCTCTGGCAGCACGGGGGGCTGGAGAGCAGGGGAGGAGCCCAGCTCCTGCTGGCCCCTCATTTCTGCCAATCCACCCAGATGTTTGGGTCTTGAAGAGGCTCTGACCTCTGATCAATGCCAGTGCCACGCCTCTGAGAGCGCCCAGCACCACCCAACCCCCAGGAAACAGAAGAGGGCAGTTTTGTGCGCTTCTTTCCCAACTGACATTGTTATTAGTCTGCCATGCCACAAAGTGGAATGGTTTAAACTACTTTTGGGACAGGTTGAACACAATTGAAAATCAAACTTCTGTTCCATAAAGCACCCGCCAAGCCCAACTCTAAATACAAATCATCTGCTGTGTCAGACCATCCCAAGGCACTCCTGCTCCAGGGTGAATTATTGCCTTCTGCTCCTGCTTGAGTGCATTAAATGTATTCAGCTCTGTCGTGACGTGATTGTTCCTTCTCTGCCTGTTTTGGCACAGAGGACACCACCTTCAAGGCAAGTGAGCTGAAAGGCAGAGCCTGGACATTCCCTGGCTGCTCAGCAGGGGTTAGATCATGACAGGTTTTCTCCTCTCAAGACCACAGCTCTTTGAGTGCCACCATCCAGCCAATTCCTTCCCCACTGAGAGGTTCATCCATGAAATCCATGTCTCTCTTGTTTGGAAATAAGGATTTTGTGCCTGACAGTGTCCAATGCTCTGCACCACAGCAGCTGTTTCATCCAGCCCCCTGGGGCCTCGTCTGCACTGACCACAGAGATCTAAACAGGGACACTGTGGCACCCTGCATTCACCCTGACTTCAGTCACCACGTTTGGGATTTCCCGTGGGTCCTGCATTGTATCCACAGGGATGTCTGTGACACCACAGGCTATCCCAGACAGCACTCAGAGCCCCTGGGTGGGAAACTGCGTCCAGTCCCAAAAGACTTGGCCAAAACTTTGGGCAAACAAAGAGCGATGGTTGTGTCCAGCCCAGAGGTGGCAGAGACACCTCCCGGTTGTCTCCCTTGTCTTTTGCAGGCTCTGGAGCCCAGCAGCCAGGTCAGCAGGGTCCTCTCTGAGCAGAACGGCTGAGAGACACAGGAGAGGTGGGGAAGGGTTGTGGGGGAATGAGAACCCTGTGCCTGTGCATTTCATCCTGGATTCAGGTGTCCTGTTGTGCTCTTCACCAGCAGGGAGGTGCATCGCAGGGATACAGCATGGATCAGGCTGGATGGAGCTCTGAGCAGCCCACCCTGGTGGAGCCCTAACCCCGCCCCCTCCCTTGGCAGGGGAGTTGGGATGAGATGTGCTTTAAGGTCCCTCCCAACCCAATTCAGTCTGCAATTCTGTGATTCCATGGTTCTAATGCCCTGCTTTGCCCTGGGAGGAGCTGCCCGGTGCAGAGATGGGGCAGCAGAACCTCTCTGAAGGTTTGCACGTTGCACTTTTAGTCTGGTTTGTGCCACCACTTCAGTCACGACAGCGAGAAGCAGTTGTTTAGACAAAGGGCTGCCTGTGCAGCCTGGGATTTTCAGAGACACTCAAGGCCCTGAAATTTGCAGAGCAGCAGCACCACGTCTGCAGAGAAGCTCAAGGTTCCTGGGCCTTGTGAACAGGGATCCAGAAATGCCCCCGTGTGCTGGGCTGCATCAAAAAAGGCAAAACCAGCAGGTTACAGGACATGGTTCTTCCCATTTACACTGCTCTTGTGAAACCCCATCTGCAGTGCTGAGTCCAGCTCTGGGGCCCTCAACACGAGAAATTCTTGGATCTGTTGGAACAAGGCCAGAGAAGGTCACCAAGCTGATCACAGGGCTGGAGCCAGGCTGGGAGAGCTGGGGGTGTCCACCTGGAGAAGAGAAGGCTCCAGGGAGACCTGAGAGCCCCTTCCAGTGCCCAAAATGGGCTTATAAGGGCATGTACTGATAGGACAAGGGGAAATGACCCTAAGATGAAGGAGGGAAAGGTTTAGATTGGATATTGGGAAGAAATTCTTCCCCATGAGGGTGGGGAGGCCCTGGCACAGGGTGCCCAGAGCAGCTGTGGCTGCCCCATCCCTGGAAGTGTCCAAGGCCAGGTCGGATGGGGTTTGGAGCCACCTGGGCTAGTGGAAGGTGTCCCCGCCCAGGGCAGGGGTGGGACAAGATGAGCTTTAAGGTCGCTCCCAACCCAACCCAACTCAAGTCATTCCATGATTCTGTGATTGAATCATTCTGTGTTTGGATCCTGCCTGGTAGGGGACTGAGCCTGGTCAGACTGACCCCGCCTGACCCCTCGTGGTACAGCAGTGCTGGCAGCTGGACCCCAGTCCTGGAGGCACAGGTGAAAATCTGGATCACACACAACTCAAACAAGGTTTCTCTCTGGCTGTTGTTCAGTGACTGAAGCCAACGCTCCTGCCTGCTGCCAGCAGCCCAACATCCCATCACAGGGGCCAGCAGGATGCACCTTGCTGGGGGGCTGGTGATGGGCGTTGTGATCCATGGGCCAAAAAGAAAAGCCACAGCTGGTTCTGCTTGGAACTTGGGGTAGAGAGGACAGGTAGAGTGCTGACACTACATCGGGGCTTGGGGTCCCAGCTGATCCCAGCTGCCCTGGTGCTCCTGGGGACAAGCCCAAGCTTGGGGTGAAAGAATGGCTCTGAAAGCAGCACTTGTAGGAGCACAGCAGTGTTGATGAGAAGAGACTTGGCCTCACGGTGCAACTCAAGCCAGCTGGGAACACTCAGAGCAGCCACCTCCTGGTGTGTGTCAGCCAGCTGTGACACCAGAGCTGGCTACAGCAGTGCCACAGACCCCAGATCTGAGCCTTCCACCCATTGCAGACATGAGAGCACAGCCTTGGCTGTTCCAGATGTGTATCACACTGAATTGTCTTTCTCGGTTGGTCATCGTGGCTGGGAGTATTTAAAAAGTTTAAACACAGGTTCTGCAACATCATTCCAAACCGAACGTGGGCAGCACCAGTGCTTGAGTGTTTCTGGGAACAGAAACACTTTCTTGAGTGTTTCCTGAGACAGCACTGCCTCCCTCATCCCTCCTGCCAGCCAGGAGCCGAGGGGCCTCTCTCACCTCTGCTGTGTCTGAGCAAAGGTTGGCACTGGTGTTCCTCAGTGCAGAATTGCTGCACACACATTCTCCATGGCTCTCTGCAAGTTCATGTGTGTGCCTCCCATGGAGTCTGTGCTTACAGGGTCCTGGAATCAGAATCACTGAGATCAGAAAAGCCCTTTAAGGTCATTGAGTCCAATGTTCCCTCAGCACCACCATGTTCACCACTCACCCCTGTCCCCAGGTGCCACATCCACACATCTTTTGAACACTTCCAGGGATGGCGACTCCACACTGCCCTGGGCAGCCTGTGACAGTGTGTGACAATCCTTTCTGTGAAGATATTTTTCCCAATAGCCAACCTGAACCTCCCCTGGTGCAACTTGAGGCCATTTATTCTCATCCTGTCCCTGTTCCCTGGGAGCAGAGCCCAAACTCCCTTGGCTGCCCCCTCCTGTCAGGGAGTTGTGCAGAGCCAGAAGTGTCCCCCTGAGCCTCCTTTTCTCCAGGACAAACCCCCTCAGCTCCCTCAGCATCTCCTCATCAGACCTGTCCTCCATTCCCTTCTCTGGACACGCTCCAGCCCCTCAGTGTCTGTCGGGAGGGTCCCAGAACTGACCCCAGCATTCGAGGTGCTGACAGCCCCGTGAGGCTCCCTGTAGCTGCACAGACCCTGCTGGGGCTGAGCTGCCACCCTGACCACCCCACATCTGAGAACAGTGGGAATCTGCAGGAGGTGCAAGTAACACTTAAAGCAAAACAGGGTCCAGGAGGTCTTTCAGGGGTGCTGAGTCTGGAAAGCAGTGGGGCTGGGCTCCCCAGACCGTGGCAGCCCCTGACCCCGGCACAGGGAGCTCGGGGCTGGCTGCAGCCCCTGACCCCGGCACAGGGAGCTCGGGGCTGGCTGCAGCCCCTGACCCCAGTATAGGGAGCTCGGGGCTGGCTGCAGCCCCTGACCCCAGTATAGGGAGCTCGGGGCTGGCTGCAGCCCCTGACCCCGGCACAGGGAGCTGGGGGCTGGCTGCAGCCCCTGACCCCGGCACAGGAGCTCGGGGCTGGCTGCAGCCCCTGACCCCGGCACAGGAGCTTGGGGCTGGCTGCAGCACGGCTGTCTGAGGGTGCAGGGGCAGGGCTCGGTGCTGCACAGAGCCAACATGGACATGAGGCTTCTCCTCAGCTCCTGGCCAAGCTGTGCTAACAGGGGACCCTCTGTCCCCCACAGCCTTCCCTGGATAAATCCCACACAGGACCTTATCTCCTGGAGACCTGCATGCTTCACCTCCACAGAGCTTCCTGACAAGGGTCTGAGGAGCAGCCCCTTTCTGTGAGACCGAGCATTTGGGCATCAAGCCATCAGCTCACATCTGGCACATTAAGTGCTCGTTTTCCTCTGACCTAAGATCTTTCTTCACATTCTGGGTAAGAGAAATCAGTTATTACTGGAGTGAAGATTTTCTCTGAGGAATCACAGGCAGGAAGACAGGTTTCTCATCAAAGCTTTTCCTATTATTTCTTGCCAGAAACCTCCTGTGCTTTTCCAGGAGCTTCTGAGGATCTGTCCAGGAGTGCCAGATCAGGTACAATCCTCTGCACCCTAATAATCAGATTCCTGTTCTTTGAGGGGCTGATGCACAGCTGCAGCACCGGCATCCACATTTGGCAGGTTCAGGAGGTCACAAGCCCAGTGTCCAAATGCCAGGCCCTGCTCCTCCTGCAGCTCTTGGTGCTCTGCTCCCTCCCTGGCACTTGAGCCCCCTCTCCATCCTCCTGTGAGGGTTTTCCAGCTGGGGCACACACAGTGCTGGAGATAACACAGACCCCCCAAAGCCCCCTGCAGTGAAATACAGAAACCTCTCAGCTTTCCACCAGGGCGAGGTGGGGAGCAGCTGCTCAGGAAACATCTCCTGTGCCCCAACACAGCTCAGTGTCAGGACCAGGGCTCCCACAGGGCCTTTCCTGCAGGGGCAGTGCCTGGCACCCGCAGGGTCCCAAGATGGTAACTTGCTCATGAGCAGCAAAAGGATCCCCCTACAACGCCCAGGGGAACCAGGCTTTTCTCTGAGTAAGTTTCCTAGAGCAAAAGCTGCTCTTCATCAAATGCAGAAGTTTCCAGGCGACACAGAGATGTCAGAGAATTTTTTGAATGAAAACATATTGGAGATGTTTGAGTCTGAAGTGAACGATTTTGTTTCAATTGGGGTTTCATTTTACTTCTGATTTTTCCAAATTCAGCCTCAGGTTAGTTTGTGCAGGTGCTGCCTGTCATTAAATATTGCATTGTCATGCCTTGGCTTTTAGTGAATGAAATGTTTTGATGTGAGCGTAAAGCATTTCCGTCAGCCATTCAGACATTTTCAACTAAATAATTTATCAGATTTGGTTCCCTGTAAGATATTTCCAAATTTTGCCTGCTTCCAAGTAGTGACAGACACAAACTGCACTGAGATTCAGCAGAGCGTCTGCTCCAACCCTCAGTTCACCTGCACTGCTTCACTTGCCAGTGTCAGGACTTTGGGATCCGATTCCCCCCAGGGCAGTGGTGGAGATGTGGTGCTTTGTCACATTTGGCCAAAGGTTGGACTCGATGATCTTGCAGGACCTTAACGACTCTTCTATACATGATTTGGTGTTACCCCCCCAGGTGTGGCTTCCAAGGGGAGAGGCAGCCTGGCCCAGTGCTCTTCCAGTGGTGCCCTGTCCCAGTTCTTCCCCGTCTCAGCAGCTTTTGCCCCCACTCCTGCAGCACTTACCCACGCTCTGGGACTGTACAGCCTGTCAGAGCCTCCCTCTGCTTTCCTGCCAGCCAGGGCGCTAGCAGGAGCTGCTGTGTGCTGCCAGACCCTCCCCGTGTGAGAGAACCCGGTGTGTTCACCTGCACTTCCAGCCAATCCCAGGCTGCTGAGCTTCCAGACCACACACAGCTGGTGGCAGAGCCCATGGCTGAGTTCCTGCCCACCAGCCACGGGCTCTGCCATCGGCTCTCTGTGGTCGGAAAATCAATGAGCAGGGCTGGACACAACGGGCATCAGCTGCAGGGACTCCTGGACAGCCCTGGGTGGGTCAGAGCTGGCAGGAGAGGGGGATGTGTGCCGTGAAAAGAAACAGGGCAGAGGTGGCTGCTCTGGGCCAGATGTGCAAGGAGCTCTTGTACAAATTAATGGTGGGGGCCACAGCAAGAGTCCAGTAGGGCTTTGGGCTCTCCAGTAGGGGTGGAACTCAGTACTCAAAGAGCTTTTTTCCCTAATTCAAATACTGCCTCTCCTTAGACTTCCAACTGATATTTTCCAGAATATGTAGGGACAGACCCACATTGTGCAGACCTCATGCAATCAAAGAAAGGATGTGGGTGACAATGGCTACGGGAGCCGCCAGTCTGCAGCTGGAGTCATTTCTGTGGCAGGTGTGTGCAAACCACACCACCTCCACCCCAGCCTGCCCCTGAAAGGAGAACCAGAGCTCTCAGCAGATTCCCTGAACTGGGCATGGGTACCAGGCTGGTGGTCCAAAAGCCAGTCCCAGTCAAGGACACACTCAGGAAGCCCTTGGGTCATGCAAGGTGTCCAGCACAGCCAGCCTGTCGCTCTCAGCGTTTGCTCCTGAAAACTCACCAAGAGCCTCTGGGAGCAACCAGAAGACAATTTTCAATAACCTCTACTTCTGTGATGTCCTCAGCCCATCTGAACTCACTGGCTGGTCCTGGGAATCAGTGATTTAGGCACCCTTTAGCCAGAGCCAGCATTGAGCAATCACCCCGAATAGTCACAGAGAGATTTATTCTGTGTTAATTTGTCTTGTATCTTTGTCTTGGGTCTGTACAGAGAGACTCTATAAAGTTCTTTACCAGCAATTAGTACATAAAAAGTTCATCCTCCTGTCGATGTCCCTGCACTGCACGGACACAAACACACGTAGCCGACCAGGCCGAGGAGCCAAAAAGGAGAGCCAAATGAGAGAGCCAAAGGGAGCGAGCAAAAGGAGAGGCCAAAGAGAGAGGGCAAAAAAAGAGGGCAGAACCCTCTGACCTTTATTTATATGTTCTTAGAAATCACCGTGGATTGGAGGTAGAAATTACCACCTCTCAATCACACTGGTCAAAGACAAATCCATCACAAGTCTCTGCCTAGGAGAATGGAATGAAAACAACAAGGACAGTTAGCAAAACATGGCCATGTTTACAACAGCATGCGTGAGAAAGTACTACAGCAAAGAGAAACACTGAAGAACTGCAAAACTCAGGACAACATCCTCCTACTGCATCAGCCCAGCATGGTGCTCTCTGTCCCTCCTCACTCATCCCTTGCAGGCAGAGGAGTCCTGCTGTCTGCACGTGTGCACTGACCCAGATCCTCACACCCTGTTCCGTCTCCTGGGATCTGTCTGCTTCACCAGTGCTGCTTTTCTGGTGCACTTCAACAAGCCTTGCTCTCCAGGTGGATCCTTTACTCTCCCAGGAATATCTCCATAGGAATTCCTTGCCGTTCCCACCATGTGGGCTCCAAGAGTGGTTTGCCCATCATGCAGGTGGCCCAAGGTGGGCTGTAAATCCCTTTACTCTGACATCGGTGTAAACAGCCCACAGAGGCCTCGGAGGTGTGGGCAGGCGGAGCAGGGTGACCTTGGCTGGGTGCCAGGTGCCCACCATCCCTCCCTTTCCCTCTGGGACACGGGGAGAGAATGAGATGGAGAACAACCAGCAGGGTGAGATAAAACAGTTTTATTACAGTAGAAGAAAGAAATAAACAAAGATCTGTGTGAGCATAAGCTAAAGGAAGAAAAAAGATCAATCTCTACTTCCCATTAGCAGCGATGTTTGGACACTTGCCAGGAAGCAGGGCTTCAGCATGCATGATGGTTCCTCTGGAAGGCAAACTGAAAACTCACAAATGCCCATTTTTTTTATTTACTTCTTCAATCTGTCATCACAGAGGGGTTACCAGCATCTCTAATTGGCCCAGCCTTGGTCAGCAGCACGTCCATCATCAGAGCCATCAGAGATTGGCTCTGCTGGACGTGGTGGAAGCTTCCAGCAGCTTCTCACAGAAGCCACCTCTGTGGCCACCTCGCTACCAAAAACCAGACTGTGCCAAACCAGCAGGGCATGGAGCGGGCAGGGCATGGAGCGGGCAGGGCATGGAGCGGGCAGGGCAGGCTGCAGCGGATGAGCTGCCTTCGAAGGCACTGCGGGTACCAGAACAGCTCCAGGCTGCTGGCAGCAGCCTCTGCCAGGGAGCTCCTGGCTGCCCAGAACAGCCTTGTGCCTTACAACCATCCTGGGCTCATGCTGCCCTGCTGTCCTGCTTCCATCCAGAACAGGGGTGTTGTCCTGAGTTTTGCAGTTTTTCAATGTTTCTCTTTGCTGTAGTACTTTCTCACGCATGCTGTTGTAAACATGGCCATGTTTTTGCTAACTGTCCTTGTTGTTTTCATTCCATTCTCCTAGGCGGAGACATGGGATGGATTTGTCCTTTGACCAGTGTGATTGAGAGGTGGTAATTTCTCCCTCCAATCCACAGTGATTTCTAAGAACATATAAATAAAGGTCAGAGGGTTCTGCCCTCGCCTTTTGCTCGCTCTTTTTGGACTCTCATTTGGCTCTCTCTTTTGGCTCTCCTTTTTGGCTCCTCGGCCTGGTTCGGCTACGTGTGTTTGTGTCCATACAGTGCAGGGACATCGACACAGGGGTGATTTTTGCAGTAGCTGGAGGGGGATGTATTTCCAATACTCACTCGGTTTCAAGGTTACTTGCATGGGGAGTGCTGTGGATGCACCGGCTGTATTGGTTTGCTGTTTACTGCTCGTTATCCTGTTCAAAAGGCTTTGGCTGGGCAGCAGAGAGGAAAATGCTCCTGGGTTCACCTTTCCCTGGTAGCTGTTCTGTGTGTTAAGAGAATAATTCCTCCCACAGGAGGAATTTTGTCCCCAAAAAGCCTGGCAAGTGGGGACCTGAAATGCCGCAGAGATGTAGAGAAGGACAGGGAACAACACTCTGGACACGAGGTGATGTGAGGCTCTTTTCAGGGACCTAGTGGAGACCATTTAGTTGCCAAAAAGTCAGGATGTGGCTGGGCTGTGGCTGCTCCAAAGGACATGGTGGGAACAAAGGATGTATACTTGCAATCTCGTTTTTCTTGCTCCCATTCATGCCTCAATATTTCTTTTTAGTTTAAAAGTTCTTTTAGGTTTGATGTGCTCGCACTAATGAAAACGTTAAGGTTGACCCAGCTCAGCCACTTGCCAGCTCTGAATCCTATTAAGTGAGGCTAATATATAAAAAGAGTTTTAAAGAGGCTGAGAAGTCCTGCTTGGATGTTTTCTGGACAGAAAATATTTTTCTTTTCAAATGACTTTTGTTTTAGAATGTCCTTTTCCGGGATGATTTTTTTGTAATGTCAATGCTGGCGGGAGGGAACAACATGGTTTTTATTACTCTGGTCAACCCAAACCAATTCTTTCTGGACTTCTTTTTCATGGGAATCGCCAAAACCATGAACTTGAAGAATGGCAACAGGAAAGAAAAATGGTAATTCTTGCCCAACATCCAACTCAAAGCCAGCTGCTGCACTGGCTGCTCTGTCTGGAAGGTGACAGAGGGAATGGCAGGAGGCTCCATCAGCCTCCCCTCAGCCTGGTGTGAGATTCCCCATCTCCAGCTCTGTGTGTGGGCACGGGGAGCACCACGGCATCGTTCACCTGGGGGCCAGAAGATGTCAGTGCCTGTCGTGCTCCTCAGAGCTGCATCCAGCCACTCGAGCCATCTGCTCCCTGCCTCCTCACAGCACAAGTGCCTTCCCCTGGGACTGTCATGCTCCTCGGGAGCCAGGACAGCTACAGACAGGAGACAGAGCCCAGGAAAAAATGCCCATGAGTTCAAGGAGTGTTGGGACAACACCCTCACACACATGGTGGGATTGTTGGGGTTGTCCTGTGCGGGGCCGGGAGTTGACTCAATCTTTGTGGGCCCCTTCCAACTCAGGAGATTTTATGATTCCATGATTCTGTGACACACTCAGCAAAATTCACCATTTTGCCTATTGGGAAGAAGTGCCCTTATGCTGTGATCCCAGTCTCATTTCTGCCCATGGCACAGTGGCTGCTGTTCCTCAGCTGGATCTCCTCACGCAGCTGCAGCCTGCTCTGCCAGGTCCCTGCCCTGCACCCCACACCTTCCTGTCTCCTCTGCCCTTCCCCTGGCACACCCTGCAGGCCCTGGGCTGGGATGGCATCCCCTGGCAGCCCTGACCTGGCAGAGGGTTTCTAAAAGCGATTTCTTGTGGTTCTCTCATCAGCCATTCCCAGGCGCAGAAACGCCCCTGCTCAGCCCCTTTCTGCTCCCGCACTGGAGGGCACTGACCCGGTGCAGAGCCAGGGAGGAGCTCCAGGGGCAGTACCAGAGCGGCATCAGAGCTGTACCCGCCAAGGGTCACTGCTCTCGCTGCACACACCCGGCTTCTAAAGACCTCCTGGTGCAGGAATGGGCTTCATCTCACCCTGGCAAACTGGCCTTGGCTGCGACTTCATTATTGAAATATTGTGGAGATCTGGGGTAGGGCCTACACATGGGGGATGATCTAAGATGACTGATCTATTTTCAAACGTGGAGAGGTGGGAGTAGAAACACGTTCTGCTCTTGCCCATTGCAGTGATACGGGATTGAAGCAGTGCTGGTGCCTCCAGATATGGTGTGATGCAAATGAGCTCTCACTGCTTTGATCTCTTTATCTTCCCTTTCTCCTTCTCTTTATGGAGACTACCTTTAGCAACCTGCAGGCTTTTAGGAAGAATTTCAGCTGGGTCTATGGCTCCAGGTACCATTCTATCCCCAGCCCCAGCTTTGCCCCAGGCAATTCAGGCATTTTGTGGTGACCTTGGAGATTTCAAGATAAAGAGGAAAAGAGACAGTGAGAGCCTTTATGAATCACTCCAGTATAATCTGAAGTATTTCTGAAACCATCATTTATTGCCTTTGGGCTTCTTTTCTGGTGGTGTAACTGTGCATTTTTCCTGGATGCTAATGAGAGTGGCCAGGAGAGAGGCAGAGACAGCGCTCAGCACCCAGGGATTGCAGGGTGTTTCGTGCCTTACAAGAACAGGCCTAATGTTGGGCCTTTCCAGGATAAGGATGGGAATTTTGGTCTGGTTTGTTCGGTTCCCCTAGAAATCAGACTGCTGGGCTGGGAGGCCTTAATGCAAGTAATTAATCAAGAGGATACCAGGTCGTTAGCTTTTCCTCACAATCACAAAAAGTTCTGCTCACCTGCCTGAGTGTCAGGACGGTGTTTTTTATGATGTTTTCAGCATCATGCTGATGTTCAAAAGTGAGAGGAGCAAGGTTGAGCCTGTGCTGGGAAGAGAACACACTAATATCCTGAACTTCTCGAAAAATGTGAACATATTCATATAGCAGAGCGATTCAGGGGTTGAGAAGACAGTCACCATTTGGGATTCTTAGCAGCTTCCTTCAGGCTCAAACCAGGATGTCAGTCAGACACGTCCTTTGGGGCGGCTTTAACTCCTTACAAACAGAGGTCCATTTCCCAAAATACTGGAAGCCTGGTCTGGTGGCTTGGGCCATGTCTGTCAGCAATTCCAGCTGTAGCCACATGGATCTCACTGAGGCGCCAGGGAAGCCAGAAGCCCATGGAGTACCCTGCTGTGGGCTCCGGAAAGGTCCGGGAATAACAACTTGAGCTCGCAGAAACCTCGCAGAACAAGATCCTTGAAGGGGGCTGTGAGAGCAGGAGGACACAGGTTTCTCGCTCTGCTGAGTGACAGAGGGACCTGTGGAGAGCACCTCAGGGGACTGAGGCTAAGGACCAGACTTCCTGCCCCTCTGGAGCTGAGAGAGGTGGTTGGGGAACGTCTCCTCCCAGCCACAGGTAGGACTTGCTCTTTCTGTAGGACATCTGCCCTGTGATGACTCCCAGGAGAGCCTCTCTCTGCCAGCTTTGTGCAGTTTTGTACAGCCAGATGCACATCTGGCTCTGAGGTCTCTGTGCTTGGCCTCAGCCAAACCCTACCCCTGGAGTTTCACCTTCAAACCCTGCTGGCCGAGCAGCCACGGTCCTGCTGTGTTACTCCAGTGGGGCTTTGTCCTGAGTTGCTTTAGGTCTCCTTCTTTAGTTCCCATTGCAGTGCCTCCCCAGGGAAACACTTTGCTTCGTGCCTGGAAAGACACGCCAGGAGCTTTTTATGATTCCGGCAGGGCTCATGGGCAGGGCTCATCTTTCCCCAGTTTTGTGGGCACCTCAAGTTTGTGAGAGAGGCACCAACCCTGCTGTCCCGAGAGGGACATCCTGGGGATCTACCTTGGGCAAGTCTTGCAGGCTGCCCTTCATGCAGCCCCTCAGAGCAGCATCAACCCCCGTCCTTCTGGCCCAGAGCGTTCACATCCACAGAGCCCTGCAGGTGCATTCTCAGGACCTGAGCCCGGGGACATCCACGGCTCCGGGGCGCAGCACCACGGCCCGCCCGAGCAGAGATGCCAAAGATAAACCCCTTTGATCTTTAAAGCTCACATCACCCCTGAGCTACAACTCTGTGGTCACCATCTCATAGCAGGGGTGGAGGGCATGGCAGGCGGTCCCACCAGGGAACCCAGAACAGTGTGTGTGTCACCTCATTTTTCAGTGAGGAAGATCAGCTAATCAGTGAATAATCAAAGGCTGCTCATGAAAGAAGGTGACATCAAAGCAAATAATTTAAGGAACCCCTCGAGGGCCAGAGGAGTTGTAAGGTCTGAGGCTGAATCACAAGCTCAGTTTCCATGAACTGTGTCTCAGTTTTCCTGCAGGTACAAGTTAGAAATGCTTAACGATAAATGTTTAGAATTAGTTGGGGAAGGGGGGAAAGTTAAATCGCACTAATTATAGCCACGATGGCTTTGGTGCAGTGCCATTTGAAAGCATAGGTATTTTCTACACCTAATGCAAGAGGCATTAAAAGACATTGCTCCTTGGGTAAGCAGGGTGATACGAGAGCAGAGTTTCAGTTTTGGGAGTAGTAGAGTAGTTCACTCTCCTGGCAGCATCCCAGACCACAGCCATGAAGGATGATTTGACAGCAAAAGAATTCCTGCTTTTATTTGATATCTTGTAGAGAGGACACACAGGCCAGTCCCTGGGGAAGGAGGAGCTCTGGGACAGGAGAGGGGTGGTTTGTCCCAGAGTGTCACTGCTGTGCGGTGTCGTGAGCTCAGAGGCAAGAGTCCGGACAGTTCCTCTGCAGGTCCTACACTGCAAACCTGGGTGAAGCTGCAGCACCCCATTTCTTCTCCTACTTTTCTAACTTCTTTTAGCGTTTAAGGGACTTTGGGATTCGAATCATATTCTTTGTGCCCTTCTGTACTGCGTGTTGTGGTACAGAGCTCACCTTTGTAATGGTTTCTCCAGTGCAAATGACAAGAGCCTTGCATAGATCTGAGAGACCCAGCACTCGTTTGGCTTCCCTGGGTGCCAGTCAGCCAGAGGAGAGCCCAGGCTTGGAAATTCAAAGTCACTGACACAGCTGGGAAAGGTCAGAGGGGTCCCTAATCCACCTAGTCCGTGAATCCCTATTTCTTCTGCTGGATGCTGCAGGAAAAAAAAATCCAACAAGGTTCAAATACCATGGGCTCCTTTCAAATTAACTAAATGTGGCTGACTGAAGTAACCACCCCCAAACACTTGGAGAGATAAACAGCTCCTCTGATTGCTCTGACAGGAAGCATTTCCACCCTTGCATGTGCTGGGGATGTACATAACATAAGAAACCTTACTAAGAGGAAAAGCACGAGCTTGGGAAAACACAGCAACAAGTCAACAACATCTTTAAATGAGTAATAAGTCAAATATTTACTCCCACAACACTTCAGGCAAGAATCCTGTGCCTCAGCTTTCACACAAGCATGGACAGCCTGTGGAGAAACATCTCGTACTTTTGTGGCTAGAAAAATCACCGGGTCCAGGGCTGTGTTGGGAAGTTTATTTCCAGCCCTTGGAGGAATTTGTTCTTCCTTCACACCGTTTGTCCCTGCACATTCCACGCTGTCCTCACAGCACGGCCAGGCCAGGAATTCCACCAGGCCAAGGCGGGTGTGATGTCCCCTGCTCTGGAGGAGCTGGGGGAGGTCCCTGCAGGATGTCACACTGGAGGGTTAATGGCAAAACTGAGTCCCTGGAGCCTTTGCCTTGCTGGTCCTTAGCTGGCAGAGCACTGCCAGGATTTGTGCTTTCGGGGTCCCCTTTTCAGGGCTGTTAGTGTAGGTGTGTCACACTTGACTCCTGCAGGACTGCAAACCACCAGAGTGTTCAAACAGTTTTAAACAGAATGACTCAAAATGTTTTCTATGTAACAACCTTGAAAATACGGGCTGGGTTTTTCTTCACTGCCCAAAGAGATGGTGGGAGAGAGCCCCTTGTCTCAGACCTGCCATGGCCAGGAGCGCCAGGGCTGCAGGAGGGCGAGAGGGAGAGGAGGGGGTGGTTAAAGCCACGTGCTGTGGAGCTGTGATGCTGCCAGAGTGATGGGATAATGGAATCCCTCCTCTGCCTTTTGGAAGATTTCTTCAGAAACCAGCGTATTTGGTTCCTTTCAGGTATGGATCAGGGTGGGAGGAAAGAAGTGTCCAAGGCCAGGGTGGAAGGGGCTTGGAGCTTGAGGGATGGTGGAAGGTCCCTGCCCATGGCAGGGGTTGGGACAGCACGAGCTTTGAGGTCCTTTCCAACCCAACCCATTCTGTGATTCTGTGATTTTCAATGGTGTTTGACCTCCCACATCCTCAGGCAGCTGCAGCCACGCTGCTGCCTGGGGCTGGTGCTGGGGGTCTGCACATCCCTGCAGCCGCCACCCCCCGGCTGTGGGGCAGGCACCGTCCCCACCGTGCCTGGGCAGTGCCCGGGCACACAAAGGCAGCTCCGTGGGGATTGCAAAGTGCCCTCTGCAGCAACCAGGGGTATTCTCTGCACTGCCAGCAGAAGGCAACTTGAGGAATATGCCCCACAGTTCCAAGGAGATCTTGGAGGTTTCAGATCTGTGTTTCCTTTCACAGTCTTCCATTTTACATTATTTTTCGTTATTTTCACATTGTTCCACAACATGTCAAAACATCAGACAGATTCATTACAACACAAACAGGAGCCACTTTGATGTAGGAAAGAAAGATGTTTTAATGGGTGCTAAGTAGCAACTGCCCTTGGGGGTTTAAAAATAAAAATAGAAGCAGCACAAAATAATATTTTAACCCTTGTATCCCGGGATCACCAAAATATAGAATGCGGCGTTGCACGCAGAACAGTGCAGGCAATAATTTTATTTTTGTAGTCATTCTGAAAACAGAATTTTGAATTCTCATAGATTTTTGGCAAGTTTTCCACCACTTGTTTGGAGAAGAGAAAGTTATAAAGAAAAAAATAAATGTTGCCAGGAGTATTTTCAGAAGGGCTCACGAAAGTGCGTGGTTCTGTCACAGGACACCTCTTCAGACAATATGCAAAGGCAGCTTCCAACCTTCCTGATGTGTCCCCTGCCTCCACCAATGCCAAACAGAGGTGGTCAGAACACGGTGGTTTGGGGTTTCTTGTGGAAAATGGTGCAAAATGCAGAAGCCTACACCCCCCAGGTGTTCTGCTCTTTACCAGCAAAACTCGGGCATTTTTTAATGGAGGAATACAAAGACATTTCAGTAAATTTTTCAAGGAACTCATTTTGCAGTGAAGCAGTTTCGTCTCCAGAGCCCAGAGCCAGCTGAGATGCTCCCAATCATTTGATGTGTGGCCCGTGGGATCTCAGGTGTTCTGAGCAGATGGAGCAGCTCAGAGAGGCCCCTCTTGTATTGCTGGGTTCTCCCGAGGGACTTTTCTCCTCCACGCTTTTGTCCCTGTCCTTGGCACAAGCCTCCTTCCAATGCCCAGGCATTCCCAGAGGCACTGGGAGGACAGGGAACGCCCTTCCTTAGGCTCACGAGTCTGTGAGATTCGCAGAAGGGAAGAGTCGAGTAAATTGCCTTTATTTTGTTGTTATTTCTCCTCACTTGCCCATGACACCACGAGCTCTTTGGCCTAAGCTCCGAAGGGCCGAGCTGTGCCCTGTCCATGCACAGTGACAAAGAACAGCCCCTTCTGCCTCCCCCAGGACCCCCCAGCACCCCAGGTGACAATCCCCAGGACTGCTTGGCTCAGCAGGGATATGCCCCCTCTATTCCCATTGGTTTTAACCACACCGGCTTTTAATTCAGCCTCCTCTTACCTCTTCATTCTAAAGGCCGGTGCTCCCTTGCTCAGCTGGGCACAGCCTGGTCTGGGCTGGGGTAAACAGCGTGGGTGATGAGGGCAGGGTTGCAGCTACCAGGTATCAGACCTCAGGCATTGGAGCCCAGAAAAGTCCTTGTTTGTCCCAAATCCCAGTTTGTGCATTGAATCGCTCCATACAGACCCAGCTGCTCTCGTGCCCTGAGGTGAGGAGAGCTCAGCACAGGCGGCTCGTGGTGACTCTGTAACCTGCAAAGGGCTCGAGACTCAGCACCACCCTGACCCTCTGGGCACCAGCACAGCCTCCTCCAGCAGGGTCTGTCAGGCCCTAGGCAGAGGAGCTGAGCCTGTAGCTGGAGATGGCACAGAGTGAGACAGAACCATCAACCAGGTCCCTTCCACCTCCTGACCTGTTTGTCACCCACAGAGCCACTCCTGCCCCTCATTCCTGGTGTGGCTCTCCAGTTTGCTCAGTGTAGAGAAAGCCAGTCCCACGGGATGTACCCCTCTCCTGTGGGCTGCTGTCTCCTCCAAAGCAGCTCTCTGTCCACGCACTGGAAAAGCTCCCTGTGGGGCTGGCATGACCATGGTGACAGAGAGATGCTCTTGGGCCCAAGGACAAACTGTCCTATCCCAGAGTCACGGGGCTTCCCATTCACTCTCCAGAAACTGTGAGACAGCAACACTGCCCGTGCTGCTGGGAAATGTCCTAACTTGCTCCAAAACTTGGAGAAGCTCAGGCAGACCACCCTGAAGGAGCCAGCTCTCTCTGGCTACTCCTCTCCATCCCTCTGCAGCCAGAGCCTGGGCTGCGCTCGGATGCTGATGTGGAAACGCTGTTTGCAGAGGCTTCTCACCTTCCCTCTCAGCAGAGAGGGGACACAGAGCCTGGCACTGCGGTTTATTCTGTGCAAACCAGTGCGTGACTGATCAGAAACCTCTGTCTTTCCTTCCTGCCAGAGACCTGAGCATGAACAACATCAGCCAGCTGCAGCCCAGCGCGCTCCGACACCTGCGCTTCCTGGAGGAGCTGTGAGTGGGGACCGGGAATGGGTGGGGTGTGGGGACACTGCAGAGGGTCCTGTAGCTCTGGTCACAACCTCCAGCCTGCGGCTGCAGCTGCAGGCTGAGATGGAAGGAGGCTGCATGCTGGGGCAGGGTTTATTTGCTGCTCCAGCTTAGGGGTTCCACTGAGGTCATCACCTTCGGGCTGGGATGATGCATGTGCCAAAAGCCAAAATAAAAGAGGACCTAAGCTCCTGTTCAAAAATCAACTCTGTACCCTGGAGCAGGGCCAGCAAACAGAGAGTTTCATTCACGCTTCTGCAGCCCAGGGACACATCAGCCCCCGGGTGCTTTGCTGTTCGCATGGAACAGACGCTGGAAAACTGAACTCCAAAAGTTTTCCCCAGAGGCTGAGGTGTCCCACCATGCAGCAGTGAGCACCAAGGTCTGGGCAGACACACTCAGACACAGCAGCAGTCTCCGTCCTGGGGATCAGCATGTGGCTGTGTGTCAGTGAAGGAGTGGCCCCACTTCTGAAAGTGTGAAAATTACCCAGCAGCACAACAAACCACTGGAATCCTTTGTGAGCCCCAAAAATGGGAGCCCAGGGGGCAGAACGTTGAGGTTGACCATTTCTGCATGAGTAAATTGCACCTGTATGGTCTTACTCCACTTGACCATGAGAAATACCTCCAGGTGTTATTCTCATACTGTTGGTACTTTCAACACAACAGCTTCTGCTGGAAAACACAGTTTCTTCAAAACACTGGTATTGCATTGCATGAAATACTAACATTAGCGCTGCATTTGATGTGTGTTGTAAGCTCGCTGTGTATATAACAGTTACTGCAACTGAATCTTCCCAAATGAAACACTTTCACTGCACTGAATCAGATCTCGCCACCACCACAGGGCACAACGCCGGCATTTCAAACTGGTATTTTCCAAAATGTCAGAATCACAGACAGCACTCTCACACCCTGGGAGGGTGGGGAGGCCCTGGCACAGGGTGCCCAGAGCAGCTGGGGCTGCCCCTGGATCCCCGGCAGTGTCCAAGGCCAGGTTGGATGGGGCTTGGAGCAGCCTGGGACAGTGGAAGGTGTCCCTGTCATGGCAGGGGATGGAATGAGACGATCTTTAAGGTCTCTCCAAATCCAAATCATTCCATGATTTTACAATTTTATATTATAGGTTTTTTACTTGAAATGATCTTGTAACTGATCATCATCTGTCTGTATTTTAAATTCATTAGAGTTGTAAGGACCCCAGCCACCCAAGCCCCCTCCCCAGCAGGCATTTATGGGCTGAGGAGGCATTTTTGATCCTGTTTTGGCCTTGGAGCCAGAGCTGCGCACAGAAGGTGGATTCTCCACCACTTTGCATCCATTTTATCAACATCCATGTTGAGGTGTGGACACCCAGCGCCTTCACTGGGGTGATGAGGCTTCTCACACACACAGAGCAGCCTCTGCTCTGTACAATTAGCAGCTGTCTTGCTGCAAGCAACCGTGTCCTGACCACGTCATGCACAAACAGAGCCCTCTCAACCAGCAGTGAATAAATATTCATAGGTTCCAAAAGAGCCAGCATCCCACAGCCAAAAATAATTATGAATGAAACAGGCGAAGGGGAAAAATTTAAAGAGGAAAATCTGAAGAAATAATTGGGAGTTGTTAGATAACACTTTACTAGAGGTTCAATATGGCACAAGTGCTCCTTTGGAATTGATTAACATCACAGGGGAAGAAATGCAAACTGCAGCAGCATCTATCTCTGCATAGCAAAGTGCCTGCTTGAATTTGATAGCAGTAAGAGAATAATCCTATTTATAGAAATCAAGTAATTTGTATGAAATCAAGCAAGGAAGGATTTTATATATTGTGGGGAATTAAAAGTGATTCTTTCAACAAAAACAGCTGGACAGGGACAGTTTGTGTAGCATTCATAGAGCTGTCATTGACCAGTAATGCAACTTGCCTGGCATTTCCCCTGCTCTTTTCATTTATATCTTTACCAAATTTTCATCCCACAACATTACATCAGGACCATGACATTCAGGCTGGGATCACCCTCTGTGCCAGGACACGCATAAGAATCGAGCAAACAAACCGTGCTTGTTTAGACATCCTCAAGGGAAGTTGGTTCAGGTTTCCAGCTCAGATCTCTGCTGATTTCATCTACCTGGCACCCATTCCCAATGTCTGCCAGGGTGATATGTAGCCCATGAGACCGAGCCCTTTGTCTTCACCCCCACGGCAGAACTGCCCGTGCTGGGACACGCCAAGTGAGTGAAGGGCAGAAACCCCTGCTGAGCAGTGAGGGACAGTCCAGGTGTCCCCAATCCAGGTACCCCAGTGTCAGTGCTCCTGGGGAGGAGGGAGAGCTGCCTGCCTGCCCTCCTGCCTGTCCCCCCCCCCAGGCAGGGAATGCTGACAAGGAAGGGGACTCTGCTGCCGCTCAGCCTGGCTGCAGGCGCCTGTCCTCAGCTACATGGAAAGCCTTCAGCAGCTTTCTCACCCCCAGGGATTTGGGGCGGCATTAGGGTCCCAGGTTGCCTTCTGCACAGAATCACAGAGTCACAGAATATCCTGAGCTGGAAGGGACCCACAAGGATCATCGAGTCCAACTCCCAGCCCTGCACAGCCCCATCCCCAGGAGTCACTCCTCAGTCCCCAGTGCGTTGTCCAAATGCTTTTTGAACTCTGTCAGGCCTGGGGCTCTGACCAATTCCACCCCCCGACACAACATCAGGCCACTCCCTTGGGCCCTGTCCCCGGTCACAGAGAGATCAGTGCCTGCCCCTCATCTTCCTCTCTGGGGGCTGAACAGAGCAAGTGCCCTCAGCTGCTCCTCACACGGCTTCCCCTCAAGGCCCTTCCCCATCCTCGTTGCCTCCTTTGGATGTTCTCTAATAGTTTAATATCCACACTCTACTGTTCCCTATTACCTGCTTGATAAACCAGGTGAGTAACAGGCAGGGGCAACTGAAGACAAAATTTACAAAATTCTGTTCAAGATGAACCAAAAGTGGTGTTCTGGGGCTTTGGTCAAGTCCAAAAATTTCTTTTAACCTCAGAGAGAAAAAATTGTTTCATCTTCAGGTTACTTCTTAACATTTACTCTTTTACTTTGGGTAAAACCCTAAAAGAAAATGGTATTTCAAATTATATTTGCTTTATTGCCAAGATGTCTTAGGTGCTTGAACCTTATGAAAAAAACCAGATGTTCCTCAGCAAAAAATTTGCCAATTTCAACCCAGATTTTCAGATCTTCTTTTCAAGATTCTATGAAAACTCTTATGTTTTAAGGATACTTTAACCTTGATCTAATGTTCAGAAACATCCCAGGAACTCTTGACACCCCTGGTCCTTGATCTGTAACCCTTATCTTCTTCAGCAGTCAGAGAAAGCCCAGGTTCCTGTGGCTCCTCCTCACGGTTCTCCCCTCCTGCTCTCACCCATGATTCTCTGATTCTTTCTTCTCTCTCATCAGATTTAGCCCCGGTAGCTCAGGGTCCCATGGAGGAGAGCTGGTGTCTCACACCTTTCATGATTCCTCCTCCTTCCGTTCCTCTCTTTTAGCATCATCTCAGGCTCCTCGTGAAAGGGAAGTTTTACAGAAGTCAGAGATCAGCTGGACGCATGACTGAGCTTGTGCATGGAGCTGGGGCTCAGCTGAGGAGAAGGGAGAATGGGAAGGGGGAGGACAGCTGAAAAAATGGGTGGCTGAAACACGAGTGTCCCATGGACACTGAGAACAAACGTGCCTGGTGTCACTGCTGTGGAGCCCTGCAAAGCCCTGAGCCCTGAGAACATCAGACCTCTGCACACACCCACACAGGGCGCAGGCCTGTGGGCAAAGAACGAGAGCAGGGGGGCACATGAGGGTCCTGAGGACAGCAAAGCAACCAGCCATGGATGGCACCCATGGCACCCAAGCCCCCCATGGCACCCATGACACCCATGACACCCATGGTACCCATGACACCCATGGCACCCATGACACCCATGACACCCATGGCACCCAAGCCCCCCATGGCACCCATGACACCCATGGCACCCATGGCACCCAAGTCACCCATGGCACCCATGGCACCCATGGCACCCATGGCACCCACAGCACCCGTGGCACCCACAGCACCCGTGGCACCCGTGCCACCCGTGCCACCCATGCCACCCATGCCACCCATGGTACCCATGGTACCCATGGCACCCACAGCACCCGTGGCACCCGTGGCACCCATGCCACCCATGGCACCTGTACCACCCATGACACCCATGACACCCAAGGCATCCATGGCACCCATGGCACTCACGGCACCCAAGGTACCCATGGCACCCATGGTACCTATGCCACCCATGGCACCCCGACACCCAAGGCATCCATGGCACCCACGGCACCCACGGCACCCATGGCACTCACGACACCCAGCCAGGCTGTGTCTCACAGGGCATTTCCGCGTTGGTTCATCTCCGCTCTGGACGCCAAACATGTCCCCAGGGGACTGGAGGGGATGCTGTGGTTTGGGCACAGATGAGGGTACAGGGACTGCTGCAGCTCACTCCCTGTGTGGTCTGGGTAAAGTTATTTCCCCTGCCAGTGCCTCACCTGTCCAGCAATGAGGGCGGGCCCTCAGGTGTGCCCTGCCAGTCGTTGTTTTTACTGGGAGCTGCTCAGGAAGGTGTTGGGAGTGCAATTCGTTCTCATGCCCAGGGGATGCCCAGAGCCCAGACTCTCCAGACTCAGCTGCCTTTGAAGAGGCTGTGGGAGAGGGGCCCTCAGTAGCCACACTCTGTGCTCCCCTCTGTCCCCCCAGCCTGCCCCTCCAGAGACAGGAGAGGCTGCAGGAGCAGGCACAGCCCCAGCCCAGGCACTCACCAGGCTTTCCCTCCAAAGAAAACCTGCAGAGATAGAGGTGTTCAGAGCTGGGCCTCACACAGGCAGGGAGCAGCCCGGAGTTTAGTATGTCTCCTCTTTGTTTCTTTCCTTTTTTTCCTTCTTCTTTTCTTTCTCTCTTTTTGGCAGCAGGAAGATTGTTTAAAGTTGCTAATAAATTCCAGTTCATGAAGCCTGAAAAGCCAGAGTTGGGAGCCAAGAGAAACAAGAGCAATCAGTACAGAAGGAATAGAAAGAGATCTTGAAAGCCGGCCTGGGAATAATAACATGTTGAAATGTGTTCGCCGGCAAGGGCTTTGTTACCGCGCTTTGAATCCAAGCACGAGCGCTCAGTGCCAAGAAGAGAAACTGCAGCCAAAGGCAGGTGTTCATTGCCATTCACCTCTCGCTTCGGGGCACAGCGGCAAGATCAGACCCCTTCCCAGCCACTGGCTCTTTCACCTGCCTCTTCTCGGGCCCCGAGGGCAGAGGGACTCAGCGGCACGGGGAGTGCCATGGATGCAGCGCAGCCAGCTCAGGACCACGCGCTCAGGACCCGCCATGGCCTCCTCAGCCAGGCTGGGGGGCCAACAGCTTAAAAGCAAAATGAAATAAAGGCAGGCATGCATGCTGGGCATGTGAATGCAGCAACCCTCTGCTCCTCCCCTGCACCTGTGAGGGAACCCCCTGCTCACTCCTCGTCCCATGCAGGTCCAGAGACCAGTGGAGCCATCACAGCTTACGGGGCACCAGCACCGTTCCGGGGTGCCCCTGCCTGCTGTTAGAGCACCCCCAGCCCCCCTCAGCTCCCAGGCACCTGGAACATCCACCCTCGGGGGGGTTGTCCGGCACAGAGTGCCACCCCAAGGCAGTGTCACTCTTGCAGGAGGCAGCACTGCAGTGATGCTGGCTGCGGGGCCATGACTCCTTTGGGAGCGCCGGCTCTGCCATGGGAGGGGTGCTGGCATTCCTGGGCACTGCTCACGTGTGCTGGCACCAGGGTGAGGAGCTGTTTCCGAAGCAGGGCAGTAACGTGTCTGGAGCAGGGTCCTGCTGAGACAGCAACTTTGGTGGTTTCCACGGCGCAGCAGCCTGGAGAGGTCTCTTACGGAGACATAAACACTTGTAGGGCCATGACCTGGCTTTGCCATGCCGGGGTTTGGAGGCAGAATTACTGCTCCCTTGGTAGGCACCTTGCCTGGCACAGCGCCCCGTTTCCAGGTGGCCGTAGCCGAAGAGCTGCAGCTTTGGATTCTTGGCCTCTGTGGTTCCCCCAGGATTCTGCACAGCTCCTGTGCAGAGAAGGCACCAGGGTACAACTCATTGGCAACAAGGAGATGAGCTCTGGTTCATCCAGGACTTTCTGTCCCCCTGGCTGGCACCGGTCCTTGGCAGAGGATGGTGCTGCTCATCAATTCAGTGGGTGAGTGAAAGCACAGAGAGAGTTAAAGGATAATTCCTTTGATGCAGCCTTCCAAAGGTCATTCCTGTGCACGGTGTGAGGACTGTCCTGAGCACTGGCTAAGGTGCAGGTGAGGACAGGAGAGAAGGGCTTCTAAGGGGTTGTCTGTCATGAACATTGACCGATGAGGCCAAGTTATTGCAGCTGCCCAAATAAAATTTTAAATGTTTTGAAAATTTAGGGATTTCCATTCTACTTCTATTCCGTTTAGACCAGGAAGGGTGTTCAGTGACTGAAAAATCCTTGCTAGTTGGGATAGCTGGCTCCGATTCTCCTGAAAACTGCTTTCCATATGACTAACTCTGTTCTGGGGTACCCCAAGTGGGGCACCAAAAGTAGAGTCAAAAGTCAAAACTACTCTGAAGGTTTGGAGGGAACAAACTGAAAACCTTTGCAGTTCATAATATAAAGAGATGGAATGAAAGTGTTCAGTGTCCTGTTCATTAAGAAGCTGTGTCTTACTAATATTACTTGGCAAATGAATCCAAACTGGCTTGCATATGAACATTCATGTGGGTTGAAAGCTGGCTTGAGGACCATAAACAAAAGAACAAATGCGATCAATCTATCGAGTTGGAACAGGCATTCGAGGGGGTACAGCGAGCAGGGCGAGGAACAGGCTCGGTCTTCTCCTCAGGGACGGAGTGAGACAGCAAAGACCACATTAGAGGCATCTTCGGGAGATACCAGACCAGGACCAGCTGCAGATTCCTGTGTGAGAAGGAAGAGTCCAGGCCTGGCCCTTTTCTCAAATGTACCATGTTTTCACTTGTTGACTTAATTGGCTTCATTCCTGTTTTGCACCAGCACGAGCACAAACTCGGGCACGACAGGGGGCCCGTGGTCCCCTGTGTGCCCAGGGGAAGGCCCAGGCTTGGCGTGGTGACACTGCTTAGGCAAGAGCATGGAGTGTCTGGGCACACTGCCTCGAGTGCGAGTGCTTGGGAAGCCAAGCGGGGCAGGAGATCAAAGGGGCGGCTGACACGCTCAGTAAAATCTGGCAAGAGGAGAATCTCACCGGGATATGGACACACATGTCTGTCCTGTCCTGCCAATGGGCAATGTTCCTGCCTCCTAATGGGAGTGATAAGAGCATCACCGAGCTGCCTGAGCACCTGACATGAGCCATCTTGCCCGGCACAGCCTTCGGGCGTGCCATGGAAGTTGTAGCATGACCAAGAAGCCCAAGATACTGGAGGGTTGAGCCTGTGGTAACTGAACAGCAGCAGCCATAAGGTGGTAAACCATGAGTTTGTTCCAACTTGGAGTGTATTGGGAATGCAGATCAAAGCCTGGAGGAATGTTCCCAGAAATCACGGGAGTGGTGGAAGGGGGCGGGGGGGCAGAATCTAAAATGCACCACGAGCTTTCTGAAGCAAGCCAGGCATACCCAGCTGCCACCCTCCCCTTCGACCTGCCCTTCTCTCCTCCTTCCATCAGCCACTTTAAACCCAGAGCTTTCCCCTTCTCCCAGCCCCATGTCACGGTGCAAACTCAGGACAGCAGGACACGCCACTGAATCAAGTCTATCCTAAAAAGAGCCCTGAGCAGGGCTAGAGCTGAGCTCATGTGCTGTGGAGCAGAAATTCAGCCCTGCAAGAACAGCTCCTCTTCCCTGTGCTTAGGGCAAAGGCAGTGCCTCTCTGTCCTCCTTGGTGGGGTTATTTGCTCAAGTCTCCTCCACAGAAGGAGCAAATTAAGAGCTGTCTCAGGGGATGTCACACTGGCAGCATCACTTCAAATGTTATTGTTCCATTTTAAATAGAAAGGAAGGAACCATTTCACTGCGTTTCCTGTGGGAGCTGAATTCTGCAGATTTATTCAATGGGTGCCTGTCTGCCAAGCAGGGGAATTTCTGGAGAGTTTGAGTGAGAGGGACAGAAGGAACCAAGCACTTGGAAGATTGCCAAGTGACCATGGACAGAGGAAGGGTCACACTCAGGAAGACTTTTATGTCTTGGGTCTCTTACATGAACTGGCACAGGAGTTAATGGCATGAAAGCAAGGGATGGTCAGGAAGATGCTCCAAGAACTGGAGCCCCTCTGCTCTGGAGCCAGGCTGGGAGCGCTGGGCATGTTCAGCCTGGAGAAAGCTCCAGGGAGACTTTAGATCCCCTCTCAGTGCCTAAAGGGGTTCCATGGGAGATGGAGAGGGACTTTGGACAAGGGCCTGGAGGGATGGGACACAGGGAATGGTTTCCCACTACCAGAGGGCAGGGATGGATGGGATATTGGGAAGGAATTGTTCCCTGTGAGGGTGGGGAGGCCCTGGCACAGGGTGCCCAGAGAAGCTGTGGCTGCCCCATCCCTGGAAGTGCCCAGGGCCAGGTTGGATGGGGCTTGGAGCAGCCTGGGACAGTGGAAGGTGTCCCTGCCCATGGCAGAGGGTGGAACAGGATGAGTTTTAAGGTCCCTTCCAGCTTAACCTGCTCTGTGGTTCTGTGATACCTTTCCAGTGGCCTCCCTTCCTGCTTGACAGGGCACCCCGAAAGTCCTGCCCATTCCTGATCTGCTCTCACACAGGCAGGACAGCCGTGCTCCTTTGCCTGGAGCACCTGGCTACCACTCCCACCATGATGCAGCTCCTGTCCTGGGAGGTCCAACAAACCTCCAAACCCCACACTCCAGACCCTGTGTGCATGTCCCAGCCACGCACCCCTCTAGGAGAGTGAAAATGCACAAACACAGACATGTCCCACCCGCAGTCCCTGCACAGCGGTGAGCAGAGCCCGTCTGGATCCCAGTGACACTGTTAATTCCCTTGGAAAGTGAGTTCAGAGGAGTGGTTGCGGTTGGTGCCTCCCTTTGTGCCTGCTCCTGGCTTGGCAGGGACCTCTAACCCCGGGGAGAGGAGCTGGGCTGCCTCGGTGGCAGGGAGGAGGAAAAGGCATAGAGAGGAGAGCCAGAGGCCAGAGGTGAGCCAGGGACAAGGCACAGACTCAGTGCAGCACAGCCAAGGAGGGAAACAGCAGCAGCAGTGAGGCCCGGTGCCTTATCTGGGGCTGGGGGATGCTTGGGACCTCTAAATTCACCTGAGACAGGACCCAGGGAAACCAGGGCATCTACCAGAGGTATTTCCCCTTATGTTCTGTGTTACCCACAGTGCTGAGGTGCCCCAGGCTGGCTCTGCATGTGTCCCACCAGCATCTGGGGCTCCCCCCACCCTGTTCTGAGGCCAGCAGCCCCAACCCGGGCTCCATTTAAGCTTCGCATTCCTCTCCTGCTAATCCTGGAGGTCCCAGATCCATTTAGGGACCTGGCAAACGCTCAAACACACCCAGGAAAGCGAACAGAGAGGCACAGAGCTGCCAGGAAAGAAGCCGAGAGGCACATTTCTCCGGGAGTGCGTGTGAGCTGCTGGCAGGGGAGGCTGGGGCAGCCCGGAGCTCCGGGGAGCTGAGGACAGACGGAGCCAGGTAGGACAGAGGCAGGGAGCAGGCTGAGGATGCCGTGCAGGAACACCTCCCCTGCAGGCAAGCGCCCCAGCCTCCCGGACAACGCTCCCTCCCATGTGGAAATCAGCAATCAAAAGGAGCAATTACCCCAAATCACAGCCCCCAAGTGACAAATAGCCCAGCCTGCCAGGCAGATCATGTGCTGCACGAGGCAGGTTACAACCTGCTCCCACACATTAAAGAGAGGACCCTGCGCTGTTTATGCTGTCAGAGGCCTAATTATGGGAGCAATTTTCTCCGGATTCCCGAGGGGAGAGACAGAGAGGGAGAGCGCCCGGGCACCCACACGCCTGCGCTGCCACAGGGGAGCGTGGCTGCCTGGAACACCTCGGTCCCCTCCGTGACCTCTGCAGAGCCCTGCTTCCCAGGCACTCTGCTCCCAGCGTGGCTCAGCCTCCACACCTGTCTCCTTCCCAGACAAAATGCCTAAAAAGAAATGAGCTTTGTCAAAGTTTAATGAATACTTCTGCCAGTGTCAGTTCCCAACCTCTTGGGCCTGGTGTGGACTTTCTGTGAGAGTGAAGATGAGCCTGGTCACAAATGATGTTCACCAACTCTGTTTTGGAGATGAAATATTCCACTCAAAGTCGAGTAGACAAGTTTCTTGCCTAAATTTAGTAGCAATTTAAGGTCTTAATCAGGTTGTTGAACCTGTCTTTATGATTTCTGACTGATGGGTGCTGGGACTTGGTCCATGTTTGCCCTCATGGGCGAAACAGGAGGAGAAGGAGAAAATTCACCTCTCCTTCAGGTCAAGCCGAGACTCAGGAGTCCTGGACTTCACTCCTGGCCCCACCACATGCCCTCACCATAGTCCTGATGATAACAGTGATGCAGTTTCTAATGCCAGTGAAAAATGCAAACACCTTTTAATTCCCCAGCCTGCTCTGGGCCTTGTTGAAATTGGAGTTCTAAAACCAGGTGATGCTGTACAATGGCAAACCCCATGGGTTTCCTTTAATAAATTCTTTCAGTAAGTTCTGAATGTTGTCCCCTGCTCTGTGCTCTGTGTCCCAGATATGTCCCATTTTCAATTGTGATGCTGCTCTGCACTTCATCTTCCTCTCCCATCCCTTCACCCTCATTCATCCGCCAGGATTTAGGGATAGTCCTTCCAGGGCCTTGCATGAGCAGAAACAGCTCTCCCCTGCTCCCCTCTCTGCCAGGGCCTGGGGGAGAGCAGGGTCTGTAGCTGGTCCCTGCCTGTGCTGTAATTTCTGTGGAGTCGGGATCTCTGTGGCTATCCAGGGGATGGCTTTAGGCCATGAGCTGTCTCTGGATGCTGAGAATGCAGGATTCAGGTCTGGCAGGAGTTCTGAATGTCTCTGCCTGTTCCTCGGGCTGTGTGAGGGGATGATGTGCAGAGGCTGCCCGAGCTCAGGGCTGTGGCTCAGCTCGCAGGTGCTGCAGCCTCCTCTCGAGGGGACAGTGGCAGATGGATGAGCTGTTTGCTAAGCCTCTGCAGACAAGGGACTGTCATCACAAGGATGTCGACACATGACTGGCTCTTCTTTTCACTGCAGACGCCTGTCTGGAAACCAGATCTCCAGGATCCCAGGGGAAGCTTTCTCTGGCCTCTACAGCCTGAAGACTCTGTGAGTAACTTGCTGCTCTCTGCAGAGCAATCCCTGTCCCTGCCCCTGCCCAGCCCCTGGCACTGGCCATGAGCAGGGACTTGCAGCCATCCCGAGGGGAGGCAGAGCTACAAGGAGGTGTGGGGTCAGCTGTTAACCCCATGTTGGCAAACCTGTCCCACGGTGACTGGGGAGCTGTGTCCCACCCACAGAGCATGAGCAGGTCCCCCCAGGGCACAGTGCGACAATGTGCCCCAGGAGACTCTGCAGAGGTTCACATTTCGCATAAAACTCACCAAACACCCCAAAGTGGTGTCTCCCAGATGTGGTGTCCAGACCCCAAACTGGCCCCCATCTGCTCCGCTGCCGTGTTGGGGCTGGGTTGGAGCAACTTGAAGGTCCGGGGCTGGGGAAAGGGCCTGTGCTCTGCCCAGCTCAGCTTGTCCTCACCACAAACCTCTTCACGGCCCAGGAGGCCTCTGCAAGGCTCTGGAGTGGCCTGGGAAGGGTGGGATCCTTGGACAGTCTGACCTCAGGGATCCCAGCCTGCCCCCGGGGCGATGGAGGCAGCTGGATCCAGGAGCACTGCAGCCATCTGGCCATGCCCAGGACCTGCTAATCTCAATTAATAAAGGTCACTGCAGGCAGGTCACCCACCTCTGCTGTCCAGTAGGGGAGGTCTAAGTGACAAAGTTCCTCTGGAAACTTTGGACACCATACTCAGCTGAGCTGGCTCTACGGTGGCACCTACAGTCGTACCTTCCTACGGTGTCTCACTGCTCGTGGAGTCACACTGCTGGTTGTATCCATGTCACAGTCCACAGCCTGTGTGGATGGTGAGGTGGGAGTCCCTTTCTCCCTGAGGAACCATCTTAAAAATCTTCTGCAATAAACATTTCATCCCCAAGGGGATGTTTTGAACTCAGCCACAATGTGAAATTGTTGTAGCTGGTCCAGTTTATGCAGAGCGAGCAGGTACAAACCTGCTCCCAGGATTAGAGAGTATAAGGCTGTTTACTACGTCTTCTGAAGATGTAAAGTATGAATCCTGCCCTAAATCTCAGGGCTTAGAGATTTATCCATCCCCTGCATTAGGCAACAAATCAAAGGAACTGAGGAAAAACCGCAGCTCTCCCACCCAATTTCAACAAGAGGAACCTTCTGCTCTGGGGACGCGGGAGCTTTTAAAGGCGCTTTTGATCAATTCTGTTTGTGTCAGGCCCAGGGAAGGACTAATGCAGCGTTACCAGAGCCAGGCCTCCCTTCCAGAGCCCACAGCTCCTGGCGGCTGCAGTGGGGAGGGGATGGAAGGGTGTGCTCTGCCCTCCTGCCCGGGACACGGCCCCTGACACCCAGCACAGCAGCACCAGCAGGGACACGCTCACCAGCGACCCCGGAGCAAGGAGAGGCTTGAAGGGTCAGGGCATTTCCATCTGGGAAATGGTTGAATTGGGAAGCTCTCTCCAGGCTGTCTTGTGAGAGCCAGAGTTGGTGTCCTCACGCTGCAGGACGAGCTGCTTTCTCTCAGCCGGGCTGTGCCCAGTGACACAGGGTGGCCTCTGGGCTGTCACGTCCCTCTGGCTGCAGCCCTGCCTGAAACTAAACTGTGTGCCTGCTCAGGGCCACGGTTTAATGGTGGAGCTGTGTTAGGTTAATGATGGGACTCAATGATCTTAGAGGGCTTTTCTAGTCTCAATGATCCTGTTATTCTCTGGCACTTACCCTCACCCCCAGCCTTGCCCATGGGCGTATGAGGAGCACTCGCCCAGCCACGAGGTCAGGGGAGGAAGGAGGATGCTCTGACTCCCCAGCCTTGCCCATGGGGGTATGAGGAGCACTCACCCAGTGACAAGGTCGGGGGGGAAGGAGGATGCTCACAGTGACTGGTCCATCCAGGCCCTGCCATGCATCTCTTATTTAACAAAGTTCCTGCTTCCTAAAGCAGGGGCTCTACCAGGCCCTGGGTCACTGGAGATTTTTGCTTTCCAAGGACTCCGGTGGTTTCCTGGCTTGTCTGCAGTGCTCTGTTGTGCTGCCATGTGCTCCCACTGTAGGAGATGCTCTGATCACTTCCTGCAGTGTTTCTGTGGCCTCCACTGGAGTGAGGTCTTTGGAGGAATGGCAGATCCCTGCATCCTCCAGAAAAAACAGCCATTCATCTCCACCTATTCATCTGTCACTGTGAGAGTGAGGGCAGCAGTGAGGGACGTGGAGGAGATAGACTGGTGTCCCTGGGAATTCCAGGAACAGGTCTAGAAACAGATCTTAGGAGCACTGAGCTTAATCACATTGGAAGGGCTCTTGGCAAGGGTGGGGACTCTCACTCATTTTCTCTAGTAAGAAAAGACTGAGGAAAACCCCAAGGTACTGAAGAAGGCAGGTGGAGGCCACCATGTGTTTCCTTCAGGTTGTGATTAAGGTCCCTCAGGTCACTGCAGCAGTGACCTGGTTGGGGCTGGTGACTCTCCAAGAGCTCAGCAGGATCTGCTCCATCTCTCCAGGAATCAGAGGGAACAAAGGCATCCCCCAGAGTCTGGCTGTGGCCAGGGGTGGAGAGCAGAGCCTGGAGAGAGACCACGGGGATGGCTCACCCTGCTCCTTGTGCCCTGGGAGTGACCAAAAACCCTCACCCTCTTCCCAAACCACATCTCAGTTCCCTCTTCCCTTTGCTGCACTTCTTTCTACCCCATCCAAGCCTGCTCAGGGCCAGAACCCACTGCTGAAGTGGCTCCACCAAGATCCCCCTGTATCCCAGATGTCTGAGACTGAGAAGCTAAATTGCAACCCAAAAGGCTCGGAGGAATTTGGGGTTCCTGGGGGAGTGCAGTGATTTATAGGATGCTGTTGTTAGGAATGCTCTGGGTACTGCAGAGATGAGGGTGCAACCACCTGCAACCTGCTGGTTGGTGCAACCCGGAGTGCCTTGTGCAGGATGCAGAACTGTGCCGGGTAACTGGGGAGCACCGGACTGGCCCCAGCTGTGTCCATGTCCTATGGGCTGCTGGGCCACTGCACTGGGACAGGCAGCAGTTCATGGGACATGAGGTGCTCACTGCACTGCTCCCCATCCAGGCCAAATCCTTGCTCCCTTAGGGCCAGTGTAACCATTCCTGCAGTCCTGTGCTTTCCTTTGCACTTTAATCTCCACCAAAATCACACAGACAGTGAAGAGGGTATCTGGAGAGGGGAATCTGAAGACCCCATGGGACAGGAAGTGCTGGGATGTCAGGTATTAAAAGACAGGAGCATGGAGGGAAGTCCTGTCTGCTCACTGGAGGCAGAGGCAAAGCATTGAGTTTATACTCAACCATTCTGGCTCTGCTGAAAATCCAGACAGAGGAGGACTCAGAGGGCAAGTCACCCTTCAGCCTTCACACTGAACTTCCCTGGGGTGTTGGCCAGCAAAGGGCTGCTGCTGGGCTGGGACCCCCCTGCGCTGAGACACCCGCTGTGATGCTTCTGCTCCTCTTGATGCCGGGCAAGCTTCGGCCAGGCCACACTGTCCCAGCTGGGTCCTGCCCTGCAGGACATGGGGCAGCGGCAGAGCAGCCAGGTGACAACAGGCAGAAGGACGAGGAAATGCTAAATCCTCACCTGGGGGGATCCTCGAGGAGAAATTACAGGGGTGTCTACAGGAGTGTGGGTGATGGGGCTCCCTCACCCGTGTCCTCCTCCTGCAGCCCCTGGGCACAGCTGCTCCTGGGCAGCACGAGGGGCCCCAGGGGTCCTGGTGCTCACAGGGGACACTCCAAGCCTCTGGCACTGTGACAGCCACAGATTCCTGCCCCATCAGCTCCTCTCTTGTACCCCACCCACACCACCCAGCCGCTCCCATTTCCCTCTTCCCCTTCCTGGGTGATCTTCCCCCTCCTGCTCGCCGTGGTCACGGGGCGAGTGCAGGGAGCACCGAGCACCAGGAGCTGCCTCGCTGCTGCACCCAGAGCCCATTCCCACGGGGGACACGCTGCAGGGCTGCTGGGACCCTCTGAGATGAGTGTCACCCACGCAGGACACGTGGCTGGTGTGAATGTGCCCCGGCAAGTCCCTGATCAGGGACCGTGTTTCTCCTTCCACGCTGTGCCAGGGGGGTGACAGCCCCAGCGATGGATCCCGTGGGTGTTCTCTGCCGCCCACTGGGGTGGGAAACCTCATCCAGGTGGGCAACTGTTCCCCAAGGACCAGCACAACCCCCGGGGCTCCTGGTCCTGTGTATGGATTTGTTTCTGCAGCCAAGGTGTGCTGGGGAGATAAAACACCGGGTCCTGCAGCCCCGTGAGAAGGATCAGGGGTCTGGAGATGAACTGAAGGAACAACGAGTCAGCTGAGGTCACTCAGCCTGGGGGAGAGGGGACTGAGGACACAAACCTTCAAGGACAGGCTGCTGCAATAATTAAGGAAATACATATTGTCCATATATGAAGACAAGGAATAGCAGATTTTGGAGTAGATGGCCACAGGGATATTAAGGCCATATTGTGTTTATGGATGTGGATGCTCTGTCACAGGCTGGCTGAAGTTTGACAGGTCACAGGCATGACTGAAATTGGGAATGGCTGCCCCAAACATGACCAGGTGAATCCTGTGGGTATTCAGGAGCTGACCCACAGCAGGATCAGAGATTTTATCTCTGGTGACAGGGGTGTCCCCTGAGAAGACAGGCTGGTATATGGATGGAAACAATTTTCCTAATTTAATTTTAGCGTGCTAGAGCCCTAGAGCTAATTGCAATCATGTGCAGGTCCATAAGTAAACTCTCACATGCTTCTTGGGCTCTCGAGGGGCCTGGTGCTTTCCCAGTCTTTCCAGAGAATTAGTTTATGTTTAAAAAAGGATGGGAAACACCCTGGGAATTCCTCCACAAACCAGCCTGTGCAGATGGTCCTCTCCCTGCCCTCGGAGTGAATCCCAGAGGTACTGGAATCTGGACCAGATTCTTGGCTCTGCCTCCTCTGGCTGCTTCACTGCACAAAAACCACCTGGAAAGTGGCCACAGAGATAGGTCTGTGCAGAAACCGTGCAGGGGTACACCCAGGGAAGCAGGTGTGTGGAGACTTGGAAGAGAGCAGGGGAAGAGCCAAGCTGCCCCACTACAGCCAAACATCGAGCCACAGGCTGAGATCTTCCTGCACAGAGCCTGGGCAAGGCAAGGGCAAGGCAGGATGTGGCCTCCTCAGCCCCCTGAGCCACGTGCAGGCTGGCAGGGGGGACGCTCAGCAGCAGCAGCTGGTGCTCAGAGGTTTTCTCCCCTGGCAGATCCATCCCTTTGCAAAGAGACTTTGGGAGTGCATCTCTCTGGGGGCTCTGCTCTGCAGCACCCACACCCTCTCCACCGGGGCTGATGTTCCTCAGTGCAAACTTCATTGCCACGATCATTGGAGGCCACTTCTTAGGCTGTTTTGACCCCTCTGCAAGCTCCTTCCCTTGTAAAATTAACTCCTTGCTCCATGCTCTCCCAGCCTTGGAGCTTTCCAGAGTGGCAGAATATGCTGCTTAATCAGCGTGTCTGGAAAACTGGAAACTTTTCCGTCCTTCCAGACCTCCTCATGAGCTGCCTCTCACCTCCAAGTGCCCTGGCTGGAGCTCCATCAGCCAGGAAAAATCCATCCCAGCTGTCCACGGGGCTGACTTGTGCTGCCCACACAGGACATCCCACCCCTGCACAGGAATCCTTCACCAGCCGCTGCCCTGCACAGCCGGGATTGCCCCCGCTCTGACTCCTGGCTGAACAAGCTGCAGCAGCGGCGGTGCTTGCGAGCCAAGAAGGAATCCCACACCAGACTCCACAGGGACAGACTCCAAGTGCAACCACAACCTCACCCCAATGCATGGAGGGCAAAATGCCTGGGTGCATCCTCTTGGCTGCAGACCCCGTACCCGCAGCAGGCCCACCCTGCCACTCTGCTCCTCAGCAAGCCCCAACCAGCCCGTGGCAGTGTGCAGACCCCGTGCTGCCCGACCTGCCTGTGCAGCCTGGGGTGTGAGCAGCGCCCAGCACTGCCCAGCACTGCCCCTGGTGCGAGCACTGCCCAGCACTGCCCAGGGTGTGAGCACTGCCCAGCACTGCCCTGCACTGCCCTGCACTGCCCAGCACTGCCCTGCACTGCCCAGCACTGCCCCTGGTGTGAGCACTGCCCTGCACTGCCCCTGGTGTGAGCACTGCCCAGCACTGCCCTGCACTGCCCAGGGTGTGAGCACTGCCCAGCACTGCCCAGCACTGCCCAGCACTGCCCAGGGTGTGAGCACTGCCCAGCACTGCCCTGCTCTGTCCTGCACTGCCCTGCTCTGCCCAGCACTGCCCAGCACTGCCCAGGGTGTGAGCACTGCCCAGCACTGCCCAGCACTTCCCTGCACTGCCCTGCTCTGCCCAGCACTGCCCTGCTCTGCCCAGCACTGCCCAGCACTGCCCTGCACAAGCAGTGTTGACTCAGCACTGCCTGAACCCTCTCCCGTCAATCACACACTGCCCCAGCGCTGCCCATGGTTCATGTCCAGGTAGGCTGGACAGAGCCTGACAAGAGTGGCCTTGTCCAGCACATGCCACATCCCCTGCATGGGCCCTACCCAGTGGCGACCTCACCAGTCCCTCCTCTCCTCCTTCTGCACAGTGACCGCAGCACCGCCTGTGGTCCAGGACAGGGCTGACTCACTTGGTGTGTGAACACACATCCAAAAAATCACCAAAAAGTCACATTGCCCCAGGATGGCACATTTGGAGGTGGCTTGGGACACTTCAGAGATCCCTAGACAGACCCTACCTCCTGACGAGCCCTGAGCCTGTGCAGAACAGAAATGGCCTTGAGACAAAGGGAATGGTGTGGCACATCCAAGAGACGCTCCCATCGGGAGGGAAGAGGAACGTGCAGAGGTTGGAATGTCTTTAATCCCCATGCATGGGCTCCAGGCACAGTTGCCTCCAGCAATAACAGCCCTTTGACTGTGCTGGCTGAGTCACTTCAGCCTCCCAGGATGGGGACATTTTATCATGCACAGGCCTGTACCTCTGAGGGCTGTATGTCTGCTGAGACTCTCTTGTGCAAGGATCCTGGTGTGATGGGACCTGATCCCAACATTTTTCTGGTCGTTCAGGCGTGGTCCCCGCCAACAAACAATCCTCCTACTTCTGAAAATGAAACCCGACCTCTGAGGAGCTGTGATTTATTCTGGTTCCACTCAGGTTGCTGTGGGTAGCAGGTGGTGTGTCCGTGTCTGCCAGAGCCCACAAGCCCTGGTATCACCTGAACAGTGCCAAGCAAGGTGACAGTGCTCCATCCACGCTTGGGTTTGAGTCCTTGCTGGTCTGGACGGTCTTTGCTTGTCACGTTTATCAGCGTCCTCAGCTTGTCCAGAAGTTGGCTCATCAACCAGCATGGTCACAGAATCACTAAATGGTTTGCATTTGAAGTGAGCTTAAGGATCATCCCATTCCACCCCCTGGCACAGGCAGGGACACCTTCCACTATCCCAGGCTGCTCCAAGCCCTGAACCTGGCCTTGGACACTGCCAGGGATCCAGGGGCAGCCACAGCTGCTCTGGGCACCCTGTGCCAGGGCCTGCCCACCCTGAGTAAGTCCTTAGAAAATTAAATTCAGCAACTGAGAAATCACATCAACGAGAGTGGGATTGCTCCATGGGTGCTCCATGGGCGCTCCAAGGGTACAAGAATTTAAGATCTGACTAAGGTTATCTCCAGGCTTGCTGTGGGAAAGCCAATGAAATCCAGGGGTTTTATTTGAAGGCAGGAGCTGATGGAGGGGCAGGAATAGACAGATGCGGACAGGCAAAGGCTGAGGCCAGTGTGACCTGGGATCTCCGGGCTGCTGTGATCCTGTGGACTGAGGTCCAGCTGCACAGACCGTGTGTGCCTCAGTCAGTCCCCCTGCAGCAGACCTGGGATCCACGCAGAGCCCTGCACCGTCATCCATGCTCACACCCTGGAGAGCAGCTTCCTGGCCTGGGGGAGCATGGATGCAGGGCAGGGACAGCGTCTGCCCCAGGCTTTCAGGACCATGAAGGCAGGAGATGACAGATGTTTGGTTTGCAGAGTTGTTCCCTCTCTTCAATGCTGTTGACATAAATCGTGCAGTGGCCTCTTAAGGCAGAATGCATCGGCCATCCTTGGAGACGGCCTGGAGCCCAGGACTGCTGCTGGCCCAGGGCGCTCTCCTCAGTGAGCTGCAGCATTGTCTTCCCCCATCTTATACAAGAGCGGCATCCCAAAGGGCAAAATGCCGCAGCTTAGACAGAGAGGGCCCGGTAGCCCTGTCCCAGCTCTTCAGATGCCCTGCTGGCCCCTGAACCTTTCTGCCATCCTCCTGTTACAGCACTGCCTGGACACCCCAGGCTGGAGCAGCCCCAGGAACCAGGTGCCACAGGGAGGAGATGTGATCCTGCAGCTGTGCTGGGACCTCCCTGGCATCATCCCCCAGGATTTGGTACAATTATTCCAGCTCTTCCCAAAACCATGTTTGTGTTGTTTATGAAAAAAAAGAAAATATGCAGGGGTGGTTTAATGTGATGTGTAAGGACTGACTGCAGTGAGCAGGGCCTGATGGGGTTGTCCTTGATACCAGACTGTGAGGAAAGCCATCCTGGGACATCCAGTGAAAAATGCAACGTGGCTTTTCCTGCTCAAACCTGAGCTCCCTGTAAGCAAAGCTGGAGCTTTCCTGAGCTTGAGGCTGAATGAAGAACTTCTTGTTTAATACCAGGGTGGCCCTGTCCCTAGAATATTATCAAGCTCTGTTTGGAACTGGTTTTTGGCTTCTCTGTGTCATGCTCTGATGACGAGTTACTGGATTCATTATGTGCAATGTGATGAAGCACTGGTTCTTGTCCCAGTCCCAGCATCTGCAAACTTCTCCTGCTGCCCTGCTGCTGTGAAAAACAGCATTGTCCACCACTCCAGTGGTTTTCGAGGTCTCTGAAGCATCTTCCTTAAATATTGTTTGTCTGCACCAAAATGGCTTCATTTTGGAACCAGTCCATGCAGATGGTGGTCTGGAAAGTCTCTCAGTCTGTTTTAGTGGCTGGAGAAGGGACTCGCAATAAATGGTAGGCAGCAGGATCCAGCAGCAGTGTGACAATGGGCTTTGCTTTAGTACTGACTTCAGATACTTCCAGTGATCAACGCTAAACACCGGGCTCAGATTTCAGACAGCCACTGAGATGCAGGATGTGTCCAACCAAAACCCCAAAAGCACTTTCTGAAACCCCACTCTGCATCACTCTGGGTTCAGCTCTGCATCGTCTTGATTTTTAGCAGACATGAATTATTATTCCACTTCGCTGGGCTGCAGGACCCGGTGTTTTATCTCCCCAGCACACCTTGGCTGCAGAAACAAATCCATACACAGGACCAGGAGCCCTGGAGGTTGTGCTGGTCCTTGGGGGACAGTTGCCCACCTGGATGAGGTTTCCCACCCCAGTGGGTGGCAGAGAACACCCACGGGATCCATCGCTGGGGCTGTCACCCCCCTGGCACAGCGTGGAAGGAGAAGCACGGTCCCTGATCAGGGACTTGCCGGGGCACATTCACACCAGCCACGTGTCCTGCGTGGGTGACACTCATCTCAGAGGGTCCCAGTAGCCCTGCAGCGTGTTCCCCGTGGGAATGGGCTCTGGGTGCAGCAGCGAGGCAGCTCCTGGTGCTCGGTGCTCCCTGCACTCACCCCGTGACCACGGCGAGCAGGAGGGGGAAGATCACCCGGGAAGGGGAAGAGGGAAATGGGAGCGGCTGGGTGGTGTGGGTGGGGTACAAGAGAGGAGCTGATGGGGCAGGAATCTGTGGCTGTCACAGTGCCAGAGGCTTGGAGTGTCCCCTGTGAGCACCAGGACCCCTGGGGCCCCTCGTGCTGCCCAGGAGCAGCTGTGCCCAGGGGCTGCAGGAGGAGGACACGGGTGAGGGAGCCCCATCACCCACACTCCTGTAAACACCCCTGTAATTTCTCCTCGAGGATCCCCCCAGGTGAGGATTTGGCATTTCCTCGTCCTTCTGCCTGTTGTCACCTGGCTGCTCTGCCGCTGCCCCGTGTCCTGCAGGGCAGGTCCCAGCTGGAGCAGTGTGGCCTGGCCAAAGCTTGCCTGGCATCAAGAGGAGCAGAAGCATCACAGGTGGTGTCCTGCTCCTCACACCCCCTGTAGTCCCCCCCCAGGGTCTCTGCACTCTCCCAAGGCCCTTCAGTGCTGCCCTGGCTCTCCTGTGACTCCCACCAGCCCAGGCAGAGCTGCGAGCCAATGCCCAATGTATTTGTGCAGCCTTTTGTCCCTGTTCATCCACGGCGCCTTTCCCTCCGTTTCCCTGCAGAATTCTGCATTTCCCACCTGCTCTTCCACACCATCCTCTCTCCCCACCCCTCCTCATAGGTGCAAGTTGTTGGCAGAAATGCCAGGTGAGATGCTGTAGACCCTTAATCACGTTCTTCATTTGAAAGGGAACCATTTATTAAACACGGCCTCTCTACTGCCCCTTTGTACCAAACACATCTTCTCTCCTGCACTGAATGTCAAAATTTAACATTTTACTAAAGGAAAGCTGAAGTCATGGTAGCTGGTGTCTATTCTTTCTTCTCCATTCTTATGTTCTTTTACCCTGTATAGAAAAAAAATTGGCCCAACTCATTTTTCACTTGCTACTACTGACAGTTCCTTGCTTCCCTGCTCTTTCTCCTGTGTTCATACAAATAATTTACTGGTAAATTCCCATTTTCTTCCAGAAATCAGAGAGTTGTGTGGCCTCTAGCTTTCCTTTTTTAAAGGTTGTCTCTTTCCAGCTTTCCTTTCATGTCAGACCTCTGAATCCTTGGCAGCACGGCTGCAGTCACAGCAATGGGGAGGTTTCTTGCTTATATCTGTGCTCACCACTAAGGCCATGCCCTGCTTCTCTGACACTGGCAGTAAATTATGACAGGATCCTAAACATCATTCCCTTTTTTATGCCATCGCCAATCACTCTTAGAAGGTTTTGTAAAGAGTAACCTCAGATATGTAAAACTTGCCTTTTTTAGGCACTTCCCCTGGCCCAGCTACCAGGCTGGGGTGGGCCTGTTATCCAGAGGAGCACATGTCAGTGATATCCCAGTTCTGGAGGGAACAAGTAAGTTCAGGACAGAGTCAAAAACTGAGCCTTTGCAGAGATGCTGAGATGACAACACCAGTGACTCAGATGTGTGGTGCCCCAGTAGGTCAGTGAGAGAGGATTGTGTCTGAGCAGGTCTGAACCAGCCCTTGGAGTGTGGTTCTCCCTCTGCCTCCATCCCTAAGCCAGTCAGACACCCACCCCTGGCTGCACCGTCACCTTTGTCTCCTCCTTTCCCATCACTCTTGTAGGTGGCTCCATGCCCACGGCCCTTCGCCCTGCCCTGCACTCCCTTCCATCCCTGAGGGGTCCTCCTGGGTCCTGTTGAGCCCAACAGCCCCGGGCACCTGCTCTCACTGCAGTCTCTGGGCTGGTTTGGTGTTTCCCGCAGCAGCTCCAGTCACGGCTGCGAGTGGTGCCAAGGCTGTGAGTGGTGCCAAGGCTGCGAGTGGTGCCAAGGCTGTGAGGTCCCTCAGCAAACAGCTGTGGAGCAGCTCCTCGCCCGCTTTGCCTGCAGCTGGCCCGCAGTGGGATAGGAAACCTGCCCCGGGCTGCTTTCCATGCCCTCTGGAGAGAACCACGGACACACACGGGCGAAGGATGCCTGACTCCAGGATCAATGTGGGACAGCTTGGCTCCGAGCACTGCTGTCACTCTGGGGACAGAGGCCCCTTTGTGGTGACATCCTCCCAGCAGACCCCCAGTGCAGCAACAAACTCACCCCTTGGCCCTTCCCTGCAAGTCCTGGGCCACGCCGGGCTGCAGCTCACCTGCTGGCCACCTTAAGCTTGCTTCAGGGCCCTGGCCAACATGGTGCTTTCCAACCACTCCAGCTTCCCAGCAAGAGCCCAGAACAACTTCAGAAACAAGCAGCGACATCCTCCATTTCGTGTCAGGCTGTTGTTGTTGCTGTTTTAACAAAGTTTTCTCTTTTCTAATTATAGGATGTTGCAGAACAATCAGCTGAGCCGCATCCCTGCAGAGGCACTGAGAGATCTTCCGAATCTCCAATCTCTGTAAGTCATTAAAAATCAATGCTGTGAGCTGCACAGTCCCTTGGGGGCCCCAGGCTTCCCAGCATTTGAGTCATTAGTTCCTTTGTCAAGGATGTTCTGTTCCTTCTTCCTTTTCTTTTCCAATTTATGCAAAGATTACTGTCACTTAGACTGGAAGGGAGGGGAGGGCAGTTTTCAAGGAAGAAACGCTGTCTTGGTAGAGGATGTTGAAATTACAGCTCCCCATGTGTGCATTGTGATGAAAAGGCCACCAGAGCCAATGCATATTTCAAGGAACGTTGGAAAATATCCACTCAAAGAGTCTCTGTCCTCTGCACTGAGGACCACAGTGGGACAGGGGCTGCCAGCGAGCACAGAGGATGCTCTGCTCTGTCAAAGTGCAAGTGGGGCCATTTTACCCACTGGAGGATAATTGTGTCAGGGTAGAACTGCTCTAAAGATTTGGAGCAATTCCGCCCCGGGAAGAAGCTGAGGCTGTGATTGTGCTTTTCCTTGAAAGGAACTATACCCACAGCAGGTTTGTGCTCCTGTGTTCCCTAAAAATCACCCGACTCTGGAACACTTGTGGTTTTGCTGAGTATGGGCACAGCTGTGACCAGACCCTGGTGGTGCCAGCGAATTTGGGGAAGGTGTGGTTGGTGCAGGGAGCACAGCTGGAGCTTGTAAGAGCATTCTGGGTTGGGCTGAACCGCTGAAAAACTGACCTTATCCCTTAATCCTTAACTTCAGTCCTGGTCTTACACAGCCCTTTCATCACAGAAATGCTGGCTGGGCGCAGTTTCTGGGACACTCCTGCTTGGAGCAAATACTCAGGAAATACTCAGGGGGGCACTTGCAGCTCTGTCTATCCAAGCATAGAGATTCCACTCTCGCTGGCAGCCTGGGGCTGTTCTTCCTGGGGAAGAAGCTTTTACTCAAGTCCAACCTAAAACTTCTGGAAGGCAATTTGTGGCCATGACTCTTTGTTTGATCACCTGGAACCACCCTGAAGGGCTTGGCTCCATCACCTTTGGTTGCAGGTCCCTGGCAGTTCTGCCCTCAGCCTCTTCTCTGCTAAGTGGAACCAGCCCTGCTCCTTCCACCCCTACTCACAGGACAAATGCCCTGGGAGCCTGACCCAGCCACCAGCCCTCTGCTGGACCTGTCTCACTCCTCTTCATCCTTCTTGCACTGGGCACCCCAAAACTGGGCACAGTTCTCCATGTGTGGCCCTCCCAGTAGGAGTTTCTGTAAATATTAATTTAAATATTAATTTGCAATGGGGGTGTTGGCTGTGCAGGATATGAGTGTTCTTTCTGCCAGAGGAGATTTGAAACATTTGTTGTTGAAACATCATTGGCACATGGTTGTGGTTATTATTAACTTGTGTTGACATCACCACCAGTGCCAGAGTCAAGACCCCCCACCCCAGGGATTTTGAGATTAGATTGTTCTCCAAGTGACTTCTCTTTCAAGGGAGGTGTGACATGGGGGGTCACTGCTGGGCAGCTGCCCCAGGAACGCCCCTTCCCCCCTCAGCCTGTGTCTCCTGCGCCTTGAAAGTGTGTGACAGCCAGTGCCACCAGAGGCCACGGCTGCAGAGAGCCAGCCTGCGCTTCTGAAGGCTCAGCTGCCTGCCCAGCCACCCCTGCAGCCCTGGCCACCGGTCCTGGGGCATTCAACACTGATGGGTGGCAACCTGGGCTAGTGCTGGCAGGTCCGTGGGCTCCATCTCCTCAGCCCACAGCCCCTGCCAAAACACCACAGGGCACGTGAGAAATGCAAAACCCTCCAAGAAGTGACTTGCAGTACTTCGGGGGTCATTTAAGGGGCAGGGTGGGAGGATGGCTTGTGGGAATCAGCACAGAGGTCCCTGCTCCAGCGTGGTTTCCCCAGGTGTCTCCAAAGCTGGGTCAGGGGGAGCTGGCCCAGCTGGGATCCAGTGCTCTTCCTGCAGAAACTGAGCAGTAAAGCAAATTTTAGGAAGAAATGAGCTGCTTTAGACAACCTGAGGGAAACTAGGCTTGAAATAAAATCAGGGGGCTGAGTATGTGGGCAGGTCTGGCTGGGACATGCCCAGTGCCTGTCACAGCAGGATGGCTTTCGAGAGCCACTGCCGCAGTGACCAGAGGCTGCTGTGCCCAGCTGTGTCCTGTTCGCCCCCAGAACCTGCTGTCCAAGCTGGTCAGTTCCCACCCAGGGTCCGAGACGACTGAGCAGGGACCTCCTGCCCCTCCCGAGCAGCCTTGTTCCTGTGAACCAGCCTGGCTGGGCTGTTCTGCCCTCTCAGAGCTCCCCTCAGCCCCTCACTCTGCAGTTCAGCCAGGTCTTTCTCCCCAGCAGTGCACAACCACCCGTGCTGGTCCCTCTGGGCCCTTTGCTCCTCCTCTCCCCATCAGCCATTTTTAAGATACCTGTCCTCATTCCCTGTATCAGAGCCACACCTTCCCCAGTTCCTCCTCTGAGGCTCAGGATCCTTTCCCAGCCCCTCATCATTCCTGAATCCTGTCCCAGACACAAACTGAGCACAGGAGGGACTGAGACTGTGATCTCCCACTCCTGCCTCTCTCTAAAAATAAAAAACAACTTTTAGACCTGACAAGACCTGAGTTCAGGATGGGAAAGGTGCCAACACCTTCTGACCTGCAGGGCTGCTCCATCCAGTGCTCCCAACCACACCAGCCAGGCCCACAGTGCATTCCCCAGCCACCAGGCACAGTGGGAGCAAGTAAATTCAGAGGAAAGCTCCTGCTGGGAAAATAAACTCTTCATGGGATGGAGCCTGAAGTGCCCGTCCAGCCAAGTGAGCCTCAACACACGTTCTCATGGCCACAGAGTGCCCAGGGCTTCTTTGGAACCAGAGCACAGAATCAGAGAGTCATTGACGTTGGAAGAGACCTCCAAGAGTCCAACCTGTGACCAACCCCCACCTTGTCACCCAGCCCGGAGCACTCAATGCCAGATCCAGTCCTTCCTTGGACACCTCCAGGGATGGGGACTCCAAACCTCCCTGGGCAGCCCCTTCCAGCACCTAATAACCCTCCCAGTGAAGAAATTCTTCCTGATCTCCAACCTGAACTTCCTCCAGCACAGCCTGAGGCCGTTTCCGCTTGTCCTGTCGGATTTACTCAGATGATTAATTAACACCCTTTTTGGGAGGCCCTTTTGAGAACTGGCAGAGAGTATCAAACAATAAAGAGCTGTGTGTTGGGAACAGCACAATCCCTTGTAGCAGATCTGTGGGCAACAGCTCTCTCCCTGAGCCAGGCAGGTGTCCCACTCGTCACCTCAGGCAGGTGGGACCGGCTGCAGTTGGGCTGGGTCTTCTTCATCACATCTCCCCTGATCAGAAAAACAGGAAAGGGATAAGTTAAGCCACAGGCAGCAGGTAAATGGGAGTTGGTAGACACAGAAAACCATGGGCCAAGCTGCAGTGGGATGTTTCCCCTTGAGCACCTGCACACGGCTGTCTCTCTCTGCACACTCAGAAGAGCTTCCCCAGGAGTTCTTCACTGCCACTGCTCTGCCAGAAGGGCACAAACATGGGAAGGCAAAGCGATCCTCCTGAGGGCAAGAGCAAAGTCAGGACCTCGGTGTCCTGCCTCCACTTGCCACTTAAGGTGTTTCCATGCCTCATTTGAGACTCTGTGATGGCACGATGGGAATGTGTAACCACCAGACACCAGGAGAGGAAGCATTTGGGACAGAGTACATAAAAATCATAGAATCATAGAACTGTTTGGGTTGGAAGGGACCTTAGAGCTCACCTCATTCCACCCCCTGCCACGGGCACTTCCCTAGGCCACATTGCTCCAGGCCCTGTCCGCCCTGTCCACCCTGGCCTTGATACCTCCAGGAACAGGGCAGCCACAGCCAGTAAGATGAAGAGCTCCAGGAGAAGATTTCTGTAACAAAAAGCAAGCAGCAAAACGTCAGTAACTTCTGTAGGTCTCACATCAGTGAACCCAGCTCACCCATCCTGTTCTGTCTGTGCTCACAAGAACTCAGGGGGAAGCCACAGGAGATCAGTCAGGTCTCCAGCTGTCACTTTTCCATGTGTGCCCCTGGGGCTGGGTCCAACTCTTCAACCAGCTCGGGGGCAGTCTCTTCTGGAAGCAAAAGTCTCAGAAGTGTTCATGCGACGGAGAACCCATCCGTGTCTGAGATGGTGAAAGGAAGGGCAGAAAGTGCCTCTCAGAAGGACCCTGAGCACAGCTCACCCACAGGCTGCAGTGAGACCTGCCCCCAGCACGGAGAGGACAGCAGGGAGCTGATCTCCAGCACGGGTATTCCACAGTTATTCTCCAAGGAGACAGGCACAAGCCGGCTCTGCCTCATGTTAGGACCACACCAAACCCTTTCTCTGTCTCGAGCCTGACTTCTCTAAAGTGTGGAGGGCATGTGCAGGACAAAGCTGGTGATTTGAACTTTCACAGAATCACAGAATCAAGAGGGTTGGAAAAGACCTCCAAGATCACTTAATCCAGCCATCAACCCAGAGCCACCATATTGACCCCTACACCACATCCCCGAGTGCCACAACCAGACACCTCTTGAACGCCTCCAGAGATGATCACTCCACCACCTCCCTGGGCAACCTATCCCAATGTCTGACTATTTATTTCAGTGAAAAAATAATTTCTAATGACTCCTCTGAATCCCCCCTGGTGCAGCTTAAGGCCATTTCCTCTTGTCCTATCACCTGAGACACGGCAAAAGAGCCTGACCCCCCTCACTATAACCTCCTTTCAGGCAGCTGCAGAGAGCAGCTTTCTCCTCCTCACACAGAAGAGGCACAGCAGAGACCCCTGGGCTCGGTGAAGGCCCAAGAATCACGTCTGGTGGCACAGCCTTGCTCCGGGCAGATGGGGACATTTCTGAACCCACCCAGGGTGTTAGGATGGTACTACTGCTGTGCCTCCCACCACTGTGAGCACGACCTGGAAAGCATCCTGGGTCTCATCCTGTGCTGCTGCCCTGTGGGAGCAGCCAGTGCCTGCAGAGTCCTTCTAGCTCAGGTTTAGAGATGCTCTCCACCCAACAGGAGAGGCACAGCGTGGACAGCCCTGTGTCTGAGGGGAATGCAGGGCTCAGATGCTTTGCTTGGTTTCCACTGGTGCTGCCATGGCTTCTCCAAATGCGGCTTCTCATCTCAGACCAAGAGGCTCCATGCAGGTCTGCATTAGAGTGATTTTTTCCCCTCTTTTTCAAATATCTGAGTCATTTTCCACAGGTTTATGAGACTCTTGTGTATCCATTGCCAAAAAATTTGCCAGCCTGGAACACCTATGGGTCACCCACAGCACGGTTTTCAAGCATTACCAGTCAGGCCTCTGAGCCCCAGTGTGTTTGTGCTGCCCAGAGACTCCATTTTTCCGTTCAGAAGGGGAAGTGGCTTTATGGCACATCATGACAGCCCATGAGTTACCAGACTTGTACGGCACTTGGTGAAATATTAACTCTCTGTTTGCGTGTTGGCAACACATCCTAAGCAAGCAGGACAGCACGGAAGGGGGTGAAAATGGGAGCCAACAGGAGTGGGGTGGAACCAGTACCAGACAGAAAGGGATTGTGTGTTGGTTATTTTCTTGCTCTTTCAGATGTTTACATTCGGTGTCCATGTTTGTCGTTCTGGGATTCAAGCAGGATTTGAAGGGAAGTGTGTATCCCTTAGGGACAAACTGACCCAGGAGAGGAAAGGCAGATTTCTCAATGCACAAGGCTTTCCTCAGGATTATAACAGAAGCAGCAAAACGAAGTGGAGGCTGAGAACAATTGGTTTCAGCTTAGTTCTATCAGAAAAACTTGCCAATCAGTTCAAGGGATGAGGTGACCAGACAAGTGGGACAGAAAGGGATGTTCTACCCACTCTGGGACAGAGAGAGGCTGCCATTCACTGCCTGCACAGCACAAAGTTAGAACAGAAATGTAACAAAAAACTGTGTCAATGAACTCCAATTGTCTCTAAATGTGGCTTCTGGGCATTTAGAGAGCCTGAGATAGGACACATCACCCAAGCTTTGGTGGCACCTGGAATTGAGCTGCAGGGTCCCTTTGCTGCACTGCTGGGGTCCAAGCTTGGCTGCCAGGCAGGAGGCATCTCAGACCTGTCCTGAGGGCCCTCTGCGTGCTGGCTGGGAGCGCTGGACAGGGCAGGCAGCAGGCGCTGCTCAGGCTCTGCGGGATGTGTGCTGTGAGATGAGGAACAGCTGGAAGTCTGCAGGGAGTTTGGGAGTCCCTGACAGCAGGAGATCAGCTTTACATCCGTGCTCGAGGAGAGGGAAGGCCAGGCAGGAAGAAACTTCAGTAAATGCTGTCACTGAGAGGGCAGAAGGAAAGTGATTCCTCCTTTTTATCAGGTGATGATGCCTGTTGGAGTGCCCTGTCCAGAGTGATCAGAGTCGGGGCACAGTCAGAGCGTGAACTCTCCGCTCCAGAGTGCCTTGACCCCAGGAAAGCCTGGGGGCCTCTTGCATTGCACATGCACCCCCAATGTCCTCCCACCCTCGGGCTTTGTGGCAGCCTGAACACAGAGCTCCAGCTTGCTCTCTGTGCCACGGCCTGGGCCCTGCTCACATCTGTCTCTAAAAGACCAGATAAAAAGGGAGAAACGCAGGTGTCACAAAGACCACGCTCACACTGCCCTGCTTCCGTGGGCCTCCCCCTCTTCTTGCCTGCTGATCAGGACCTGTCTGCAGGCAAGAAGCTTTCTCAAAGCTGCCAATCCATGAGCTTCAGGTGTACAGAATTTTTCATGGCAATTGTGGTGCCCCCCACAAAAGCTATGCTGTGAAACCAGCACTGGGAGAACAATAATTTTAATTATTCTAAGTGAGGCCCACTGGCTCCCTGGGAGCCCAAGTTACTGAAGATCCAGTCCTTCACTGGACAGACAGCAAGCCAAAAAGAATGCTTCAGGCAAGTTTCGGAGAGATGGGAAAGTCATAGTGTTCCCCTTTGGATCCTTTCTCTTGGATATTCCCATTGCTCTGTGTGATCCCTCCATACCTTTCCTAACCGAGGGAGATGCAGTCCTGAGTTTTGGCAAATAACATTTCACACACAGTAAGAAGGCTGCCTCCTGCAAACTCTCACACTGGTGCTGCAAACCCTGGCCAGCCAGGAGGAGGTTTCCAGTCACTGACCATAACTCTGTGCCAAAAGGGCATTTGTAGGTCCAGGGTGCCCATTGCCATCACCCCATGTGCTGACCCAAAGCTTGGCTGCTCCAGATCGGATCACTGGGTATCACCAACCGCTGGTCATCAGGGACCCCCTGCGCTCTGCACCATCCCTCCTCAGAGGGTTTGGCTTTCCCCAGCCAGAGGTGTCCCTGGCTCACTCTGCCTCATGGATCCAGGCAGCCTGAGTGTCAAATCCACCCGGACAGTCCCATCCACATCAGCACCCCTGTGCTTACCAACCCCCTCAGCACGGGTCCCCCAAAGCTGCAGCCATGCCCAGACCAGAACCAGACCTGCCCTGCTCCCTGGCAGCTACAGGATGTGGAGATCACTCTCTGGAGCCCCAGCTGTCAGGAAGGAGGCCTTGGCAGCTTTCACTACATGAATACAAAGAGGAATTTGGATTTCAAAAGAAGAGGAGGCCAAGCTCTGGAGACTGAGCCTCCTACCAAGTGTGAGGGAGCTGCTTCCCAGCAGGCTTGATTTATCTGGGAAGCATGTTGGGAAGCCCGGTGGGGAGGATTGGAAAGAACACGCACACCTGATGGCAACGCTCTGAGCCCTGCAAGGGGTGCCAAGGCCTTACGTAATGCTCGCATCCAGTTGTAATCCCCTGGCAGAGCCTCTGGTTGCCGGTGGTTTATAGGTGCAGGAACAACATACCATGTGCATTCTGGAAGAGTCGTGTGTCAGTCTAATTAACGACTTTGTGGTTTGTGAGCACTTACCTAAAGCAGATGGGCACTGTGTCTGTTCCTCTGCCAGGCAGAAAGAGTCCAAGACATTTCAAAGTGAGCAGGTGCTATAAATTATAATTACCAAGCTTGTCGAGGTAGAGAAAGCAGAGAGAAAAGAAACCTGGTGGATTAAGAGATCAAGATAAACTCCTGGTTTTTCTTTTTCAAATACCTATGGAAAGCTTTTTCAGGAGTTTCTTGCAGATCAGCATTTTGGGAAGGTGCTTAGCATGTGCCTGGCTCTTCAGGGTGAGTGTTGTCTATATCAGCCTGGAGGGGGAAGGGAGGATTTAGTGCCAGCCAGAAGAGTTAAAGCCTCAAGATCCTGCACCATGAGATCAAGATCCCCTTGCCCCCTTTCCACACTGCACTTTGGGTTTTCTCTTGTGTCCCTGCTCCGTTCTGCTGGGTGCAAGCCTTGTGGGAAGTTCCTTAGCTCTGTATCCCACAGGGACTGACTCTCTTGCTGTTGGGCTTGATGGCATCCAGGAAAACAACCTGTGACGGTGTCTCCATCCATCTTCTGTCTCTTGGCAACTCCTCCCGTGTGCAGGAGAGCGACAGCTTCCCTCCACGCCAGCACGTGTCAGTCCCCTACAGCCAACCACACCCTGCTCCCCGGTGGCTACTGCACCCCGTGCACAGGTAGCCACTGTCAGTACCAGGATGCACAGAGGGTGGGCAACAGCCCGAGAGGCCCCAGTCCCTGCGATCCTGTCCTTGCTCTCTGTTCCCCTCTCTCCATCACAGTCTTGCATCCCTCTGGAATATCTGCAGAATTCTCTTGCCACTCTGCCACCAGCCTGCTGTTCCCAGCTGAAATCAGCCACAGTCTCCCGAGGAGCACTCTGGTCCCACCAGCACCATCCCCACCAACAGCACCTCCTCATCTCTGACCCTCATGTGGCAGCAGTGCTGCCCTCTGCCCATCCAGCCTGCAGAAGGACTCGGTGCCTTCCTGAGCTGATGGGGTACAAACTGGAGGGGTAACTGGGTCATAGACATTGTTCTTAAAAATACTGAAATCATTTTCCTGTTTGCTAAAGGTGTAATTTCCCATTACATTCTGATTTCACTCCAGCTGTGCTTGACCCATAATCACAAAGTGCTAAATCAGCCTGACATGTAACTCCCTGCATGCAGGTTAATTGTACCTCTGACTAAAACAATCCACTTCCTCCCTCCATTAGTTTGCCACCATTTGGGCTGCTGTGGAAACTCAGTAACGGCTGCTTCATCCCCTGTCCCTTAAGGCAGGTAATTATTTTCATACATATGGCCAGAGATTAAAATGCAAAAAATGACTTATAGCAATTTGAGAACATGTGGACTTTGATGTAGACAGAGGAGGAAGGCTCTTCCCACCAGATCAGATTCTCACAAGCATATAAATTCTTATGACAGAAGGAAGAAAAAAATTCCTTTGGAATCAACATGGCCTGAAGAGCTCAGTCAGTTCATTCCTCATTTCACTTCTTTGATCTGTTTGAGATTTGACAGTTTGCTGTTCACAGCAATATTCTTCTCTATAAATCACACGTGGTTCTGTGAGGTTTTGGGAAGGTGTTGTTTCCACTGGTTGTTTAGAGGATAAAAGCTATGGAAAAGCAGGGATCTATAAAGTCAATGTAACACAGCAGTGCCTTACGGTCTGGTGGCACAGCAGCTGTCTTGGGGCCAGACCACCTCAGCCCTGCAGCCTGATTTACTGGCTACAGAGACTTTCTGGAGCACGGGGAAAAGGAGGTCAGGGAGGGGCAGCCAGGGAAGGGCAGCCAGGGAAGGGCAGCCAGGGAAGGGCAGTCAGGGAGGGGCAGCCAGGGAAGGGCAGTCAGGGAAGGGCAGTCAGGGAGGGGCAGTCAGGGAGGGGCAGCCAGGGAAGGGCAGTCAGGGAAGGGCAGTCAGGTAGCTCTGATGGAGAATACAAGGATGGACTGAAGCAAAGTGACCGCAAATGTTTCCCTGGGGGTTCTGCTGCTGAGCACACAGGACCTTGGGCTTCACCTCTTCTGGACACCTCTGCAGCAGAAGGCATTCCTGAGGCAGGAAAAGGAGCCCAGGATGGGGATCACAGTGTTGGCAGCGTGCTGTCCTTCCACTTGCGAGGACACTTGCTGCTCAAAACCTTCCTGTCCCATCTCTGAAATCCCCTTTTCCCTGAGGCCCCTCTTCCCAGCAGCACAACTGAGTCAGTGCAGTTTGTCCCCACTCCGGTTTTGAGAAGTCTGATCTCCATTTTGGCACTTCAGGGTTTAATTGTATTTCTACAAAGGTAGTCTGGGAAGGTCCAAGAGCAGACATTTACCACATTCAGGTGAACACTGCAGGCAGATGTGCACACATCTGAATGTACTGCAGTTAATTTTCAGGCACTGATGTAGCCATGGTGTGGCGAGTCCTTGCTGAAGTTTGGCTGCTGCTAGTGCTCCTCAGCAGCTGTGAGGAAGCAGGAGCCTCTCTGGCTCCACTGCCATGATCCTTCCTCCCAGGTACGGCTGGCACAGTCTGGGAGTCACCTGAAAATGGCACAGGGGCCCCTGTAGCTCGTGCAGTCAAGCTTCTGCACAGACAGGTAAGAGATGATACAATTTTGATTCAGGTGAGCTGATGTCCCTGGAAGGGACTGAGGTCTTTCCCTGAGGCCACTTCTCATAATCTGGTTCATCAATGATAAACCAAATTCAGAGGAATTGCTGCTTTTGGGCACAGACTTTGAACGATAAGAATTTTCTGGTTCTGTGTACCACGGGCTGTCATTCAGCCTGCCACGCACTAGCTCTTCCCTCCACCCAGTCTGAGCTGCCACTGAAGGTCTGTGTTTGTCACCAGGACTGGCAACAAGAGCTTAGCAAGATCAGACCAGGTTTGAGGAGAAAAAGGTGCACTGGAATACAAATGCAGTTCAAATTCAGATTTTGGACTGGTTCCTCTGTTTATAGGGGCCTGATCCAAATCCCAGGTCTGGGTTCAAGAGTACCCCAGACTGGGTGAAAAAGTGCATGGCTGGACCTTATTTCATGTCCCAGCAGCCTTCTTTGCCATTCAGCTCATCTGCCCGTGCTGTTCCTGAATATCACGACCATTTTTACTGCAATGAAGAGCAACAATGTGTTTTCAAAGGCCATTAGAAAACCCCTTTGGCAGAATATGCATCACTTTTATTGGGGCAAAACCTGTGGCTTGGCCACTGTGCTCTTGGTGGGACCCAACAAGCAGCTTCCCTGCAGCCCACAGGTACCAGCAGGGATCAGGGCATTGCTGCAAAGAAGCCTGGGCCAGGTCTGGTTTTGGGATGTTGAGTGGCTGGGACCAAGGACTGGGGTCTCTGTGCCTCTGCTGTGACTGGGGTGCTGGGTCCTTTAGATCCTTCCCTCATGGTGGAGCAGCCTAAAACACCACCAGGAAGGAGATCAAATTCTTCTGAGTCACCATCACGGCCTCCCTACACAACCTTCCTTCACTTTGGAAAAGTTTCTGCGGTGCCCACGTCTCCCTCAGGCAGACCAGGTGGATTCGTCTCCTCTGACCGTGGCTGTCTAGGTATTACCTCACCCCAGCAGCCCTGGAAAACGATCGGCATCTGCAGAGCGTGAATCACCTCTGTTAGCTCAGAGCCCTCTCTGGGGGCTGAATCGCTCTCTGGAGGAATCTGGTTCTCTCTTCTGGCTCTAGGAAGACCCTATAACTGGTTTCAAGTCCTGCGTGAATAACGCTGGGTGAGATGTGGTTTTCCTGCCACAAAAGAAAAATGTTCCTGTCCCCACCCCTCACTTTTATCCAGCACAACCAGCCCCCCACGCTGGCACACATCATCAGAGCAGGGGCACCAAAGCAGAGCTGAGCACCTCTGCTCCCCACAGCCCCGTGCACATGACCCAGAACACTCTTGTGTAGCCCTCAGGGAAATCTATCAGAGGAGATCGCCTTGCCCAAAAATACAAATGCAATGAGCAGCTTATCCTCTAACCAGGGAGGAATTTCTCTACACTCCGGAGCTGGAGGGATTTGAATTTGCAACCACTGCTCTGGGAGCATGTCAGGAAGGAGGCATGGCTAGTGGGGTACATCAGAAACATGGATTTCTTCCTGTCAGTAGGAGGAACTCAGCTGGTCAGATCAGAGTCTTTTCTGCTGAGCAGTATAAAACCATGAAAAGCAATGTGGTTATCCCAGTACAATGATCTCAATAGCATTTTTGAGAGGAAGATTGAATGACCACACACAAACTGTTGAATGCATCGTCCTCAAGGAGCAGTTCACTTTAGCAGTGCCACAATAAATCCTTGCTGCATTTGTCCTTCATTCACTGCTTGCTGGTTTTGAGAAACGAGTTTTATGTGAAGTTTATGTAAAGGCAATGTCCATGTATCTCATGCTTGTGAGTGTCAGTGCAGTGGAGGATCCCTGGATTCATGTCCCAGGAAGACAAGACTGCTGTGTGGCTTATCAGGCTAACGGCTGAAAGTTTAGCAAGCTTCAGTCACTGCAGAAGTGGGAAATAATACAGAAAAATAGGTGTCTGCATGAATTGGTATCTCCTCCCTAGGATGGTGCATGTAGATACAAGACAGAGAAACTGCCCCAGCTGCATCAGGTGCACACATGTGCATGCTTCTTCGGTGCACACAGTGTGTAAAAAGCAGCAGCTTCCTCTCTTTGCAGCTTTTGAAATTCTTTCCTGGAATATGCAGAGAGTGGGTCATTCAGCTCCCAGTGACCTTGAGTTGGGCCAGTATGTCCATGATGATCCCCTGAGTCAACTTCTCTCTTGAGACTGCACTTCCTCATTCTCCCATTCACTGAGCTGGTGGTTGGCAGCACGTGGAAGGGGGTGACGGTGAGGGATGCCCTTGCCACGCCCCAGCACCTCCAGAATTCCCGCTTGTGCTGCCAATGAAGAGGTCACAGCACAGGTGGGTGTTTGGAGCTGTGCTTGTCCAGCAGCTCGGCAGTGGCTCCACCTGCCTGGCTGTGCCGTCAGGTGCTGTAGTCACCTCCAAGCTGCTCTGGATTGACTGTAGCAATCCACTGATGATCACACATCTACCCAGATTGTTCCCACCTCTCTCTGCCCACACTGCAGTGACTGCAGAACCCACCTTTCAATTAGCAGAGGTCCCTCAGAAGAGACTCTGACAAACACTGAAACTTAACTCCACCTTCCCACCCCTCTCCAATGCAGTCACTTCCCATCTCGGGCTGTAAGAGCTTCCAGGATGAGGGACGTGCTGCCTTGGCTGCCCTCTGGGCATGCTCTGAGCACATTGTGAGCACAAAAAAAATTCACAGCTCACATCCACAATCCACATGCACACTCCTGCCTCAGAGTCAGATAGTAAGTTCCAATGTGTTTCCATTAACCTTTGTCATGACATAGCCCACGTTACGTTGTTCCATACAGTTGCTCCGTACAATAGATGTGTCAGTGCAGAGGGAAGATGGGTCCCAGGTGCTCAAGCACTGACGTGTGAGCACTCCTGAGCAACCACAGAGGAGCTTCAGGTAAACTGGAGATAGCGAGATAAGCAAGGAATGGACATATTTAAACTGGTAATGATGATCACAGAATCCTGGAATCCTGGAATGGTTTGTGTAGAAAGAAACCTTAAGGCTCATCCTGTTCCACCCCCTGCCACAGGCAGGGACACCTTCCACTGTCCCAGGCTGCTCCAAGCCCCATCCAACCTGGCCTTGGACACTTCCAGGCATGGGGCAGCCACAGCTGCTCAGGGCACCCTGTGCCAGGGCCTCCCCACCCTCACAGGGAAGAATTTCTTCCCAATATCCCATCTATCCCTGCCCTCTGGCAGTGGGAAGCCATTCCTTGTGTCCTGTCACATCATGCCTTGTCCTAAATTCCTTTCCAGCTCTTCTGGAGCCCCTTTGGGCACTGGAAGGGGCTCTGAGACCTCCCTGGAGCTTTCTCTTCTCCAGGTGAGCACCCCAGCTCTCCCAGCCTGGCTCCAGAGCAGAGGGGCTCCAGCCCCCAGAGCATCTCCATGGCCTCCTCTGGGCCCACACAAGCAGCCCCGTGTGTTTCTTTGCTGAGGGCCCTAGGGCTGGACCATTCACTCCAGTGTGCCACAGGCTGCTCAGAGCCCCTCTCCCCAGAGCACAGCACATCCTGTTCCTTCTGTCCCAAGGGCTGCTCTCCCTTCTCTTTTCCAGCTCCCTTATGCTTGACAAACACCAAGTTTCCCAGCAAATATGCAGGCCCCACTGCTTGGTGAGCCTTTGAGCCACTCTGCTCAGCCTCCAGCTGCTTCCTGAACCTTCTCCATCTCCCTGTGCCTGGCACCGTGGCCCAGGGGGCAATGCCAGGGCCCAGGGAGACGTCGGGGAGCTGGCGCAGCTGCCCAGCTTTCAGCAGTTTCTGCAGCTGCACAGAGATTTTGGCAATCCTTCTTGTACCGTTCTGACCTGAGGGGTTTTGGAGGTGTTTGCAACCGGGGATAACAAAGCCCTCTTGTCTACACCAAAGGCACTTTGTGTGGAGTCTTGGTGTTGCTCTGATTTCATTTCCTGAGCATCCCTGGTGGAGAGCTTCCCACAGAAACATGCCCCATTGAGTCAGGAGCGAAGACTCACTGCAGTCCAAACAGAGCCCTGCAAACTTTCTCACTGGGTCCTGTTCCACAGCCAACTGCAAACATGTTTGTGTCTTGAACCTCCATTCACTGCCTGGGATGGTTTTCACAAGTTTCCAGCTGGAAATGGAACCAGGCAGCACTTTTGAGTCTTGCTTGGGGGCTGTGAGCCCTTCTGTGGCCGGGGCAGAGAGCCTGGGTGGGGGAACAGGCCTACAAGGCAATGACGTGTCATTCACAGAATCATAGAATGCTTTGGGTTGGAAGTGACCTCTAAAGGCCATTTAGTCCAATCCCCTGGACATCTTCAACAAGACCAGGTTGCTCAGAGCCCCATCCAACCCTGAATGTTTCCAGGGAAGGGACATGCACCACCTCTCTTGACAGCCTGTGTTGGTGTTTCACTACCTTATCGTAAAAAATTTCTTCTTTATATCTACTCTGAATCTTCCCTCTTTTAGTTTAAAACCATGACCCCTTGTCCTTTGCTACAGACCCTAGTAACATCTGTCCCCATCTGTCTTATAGGCCCCCTTTAGGCACTAGAAGGAGCTCTGAGGTTTCCCCAGAGCCGTCTCTTCTCCAGGCTGAACAGCCCCAGCTCTCTCAGCGTGTTTCCAGAGCCCCAGCCCTCAGCGTGGCCTCCTCTGGGACCACTCCAACAGGTCCATTCTCCCACCGCAGCTCCAGTGCATTATGACAGCAAAGACACAACAGGCAGAGCAGAAATGTAACCCGATTTTCCCCTTTGCAGGTGAGCACGGCAGTCCCTGGCTGCCTTTGTCTGTCCCAGGCGGTGTCAGTCGGTAGAAGAGCCCTTGCTCCTCCTCTGGATTGTTCGGGCAGGCTCAGGGACCCAGACCCTCCTGCCCCTGTGCCGCCAGGTGCTGAGCTGGGCACAAAGAGCAGCGCGTGTGGAGCTGGCTGGCAGGGCAGTGTGGCACCTGGGGACAGAGTGGCCTCGAGCAGGGTGACTCCGGAGCCGTCCTCCCTCGCCCTGCCCTCAGCTCCTTGCACAGCAGTTCCCCGGGAGCTCGCCAGCCAGGGACTGACTCAGTCTGGGAGCTTTGCCTGAGAAAGAAGCTGAGGTGTTGGCCGCAGTCATTAGTAAGTTATCGGAGAAGTTTAGCTGCAGTGACATCATCTCCTTCTTATGTTACTACAAGGAACTCAGATCCTATTATGGCAGAGGAGGTAACTCAATCGAGCCTTTCAAGATAAACTCAGACAGGAAGAGAGACGCGATCGCCCGAAGGCACCAATTAGACATTTCTGGTGAGCTCAGCTGCGTTCGGCTGACACACACATGCACACTGGGGCCAGGGAGGCAGCAGCACCTCTCTCGTGTCTCAGGGCTGGGGTGGGCAACCAGCACTTCCTTGTGCACTGCTGGCTCAGCCCTCACACCTTCAGCAGCCACAGCTCTCCCTCCAGAACGTCCTTTCTTTATTTCCCGTGCTCTGCTGTGGACACAGAACCACAGGGGAGCTCCCCGGTCTGGAGAGAGAACAGCCCAGCCCTGCCCCACTCAGTGCTGCTTATGATCTTCAGTGGCAAATCTCCTGTAGCTTTATCAAGGGAAATAACTGCCCAATATAATGCAAAAACTACTGTGAGGATGGGCTGCAGGTTGAGGTCCCAGTGCCCTGTGGTGACTGGGCTGTGGGGAACATCCCAGTCTATGCTGCAGGCCAGGAACTCCACATGCCTGCCCTGCAACATGCAGACAGACAGCTCTTCCTGGCTCTGACGTGTGTGAGAAAGGAAAAAACTGCAGCGAAATTTGGGATATCTCCTGACAGCATGGGATTGAGCATTTCTATTGGTTTCCAGGCTGCAGCTCCCCCTGTAAATGCTTCACAGCCAGAAGGAAATGGTAAGATATGGGTAAATTTGCTTCTGCCAGTCATAGCCTGAGATTTGCACCGCATCTGTGAGAGAGACTGGTTCTGGTTATCCCTTGGTTATTCTGGTTATTCTGCCAGTCATGTTACCAACAGCTCGGAAAGACACTTGTACATCCTCTGAAACACTCTGGAAGCAGTTCTTGGGACAAGACAGTTCTTAGAAACTGCTGGGTCTGTGACACAGAAAATGCAAGATCTGTGGTTATAGCTCAGGATAAACACAAACCTCACGAAACACTCAGTGCACACACCCACCCCTGGCCAGACCTCCCGAGTGGCTGCGCTAGTGGCATTGGCTTGTCTTTCACACGTTGCAAAGGAGGAATCTCCCAGTCTTGACCTTTTCTCCTTAGAAAAGGACTTCCCTATTTGCCTGGTTCCTTCTAGAAGTGTTCCTGATCCCACCACCCTCTCTGGACTGCTCCTGGCAGGAAGGCAGTTGGTTTCTCCTCAAGCATTTATCAAACACAGACAACGTTCAAAGCAGTGAAGGGGCTCTTCCAAGGCATGTCGGGCCCTAAGCCCTGGCACCCAATATGAGGCCAACCTGAAAATGTCCTGCCCAAGGAAACACTTCCCTTTCCCATCCCACACAGGTTCTCCTGCCTCCCCAGAGCTGTCACTCCCCAGCAGCAGCAAAGGAAGCAGCTGGCAAGCTCAGGCACACTCACACTTGGTGCTGACCTGCTCCTCTCACCAGGGCTCTGCACAGATGTGAACATTTGCTCAGGGAAAAGGATGCCTCAGACCAGCAGACTTTGGATGTTCTTCCAGGCAGCTCCCTCTCTCCCTACCCCTGTAGTCCCTAAAAGGGAAAATGGAGTAAAGTCTGAGGTGACTGCAGGCGCTTTTAGGATTTTTGAGTCACTGTCACGTTGAAGTTGTATAAACTCCTTGTAACTCTCAGCAGCAGATGCAGCTCTAAAGCCAGAAGCTGAGACTTTCAGCAGCTGCTGATTTTCATAAGCTGTTGTCTTGAAATCATCTCCTTCTGCGTGCAACAGACAGGCCAACGCTCTGCAGAGCCTTGCCTGTGCCCGTGAAGTCCCTTGGAAATGTTGTCCATGCTGACATCTGGAGTCACCGTGTGTCACCCTCTCTCCAGACCCAGAGCACAGCAGGCGTGGGATGAGTCCCTCTCCTGAGCCATCCCATCAAAGAGGCGTCTTCCTCTGCAAGCAGGCAATGGGTTAAAGCTTGCAAGGAAAACCAACTGAGTGATTTGGTGAAAGAAAGATTAAAACATCGCCGTGGAAGGTGAGGAGCCAGCCCCAGCCTGTGCTGTCTCATTTACCCACTAATGGGCCCAATTACCTCAGGTATAAATCATAACACAAAACACTTACAGAGCCAGAGTCACACACTGAAGAAAGGAGAGAACTGTTGGGTTGGTTTTTGTTTAGTATAATTGATATAATTGCTAACAACTCTGTGCCAAGAACTTCAGCTTTTCTGCTTCCAGAAGAGAGTAGAGAGCTGTCTGAAAGCCATAGCAATTAGCAATCCCCACATGCACAGCTTTTATTAGAAGGAATGCACATCTCTTCCAGAAAGAGCCAGCAGTTCCCTGAGGAGCAATTACCCATCCCTTGGTGCCAGCAATGCAGCTGTCACTGCGCCCATGCTCCCCGTCCCCTCAGCAGCGCTGCACAGGCACCCAGGGAGTCCTGCCCATCATGCTGCGTGTGAAACGCCTTCACCTGGGCACTTCCTCGTTCCTAATTTGAACTTACCTGGCTCCAGATAGGTGCATCTTGCTGTGCTGTCATCCAAGCAGGCGGCTCATTCTGAGCCTTCTCGGGTCCCGCTCCTTGTAACCAGCAGAAAGTGTCCCTTTCGCTCCACTGAGGACAGGGATCTGAGCTCTGATCTCCACACTCTGGAGCAGACTGACAGTAATTACATGGCTGGAGCTTCCCACCACCTCCCCCTGGCCCCAGAACATGACCCCAGAGAGTGTCTCATGGACAGGGGCCACCAGGCAGCCCCTGCAGAGCTGAGGAGCAGGAGAGCTGGGGCTCGTCTGAGCCTGGCAGAGGTGACCTCTCACTGGCAGCAAGGTGGGGACACACAGACGTGTGGAGATACGAAGGTGGGGACACACAGACGTGTGGAGATAGGGAGGTGGGGACACACAGAGGTGTGGAGATAGGTGGTGTGGAGATACAGAGGTTTGGACACACGGAGGTGTGGAGATAGATGATGTGGACACACGGAGGTGTGGACACACGAGGCTGCAGCAGGTCCACGGCCAGGAGCCATCCAGGAATGCTCACAAACCCCTTGGATAGATCCAGGCTCTCACCCATGCCCTCACCACGGGGATCCACAAAGACAGGCAGCTGTCCAAGTACCCCAGAAAGCTCCACCGAGGGCCTGTGCTGCACTCCTCACACCTATGGACACCCTGGGGGGAAAGGGCCTTTCCTGAGTGTTGCTGAACAGCCACAGAGCAAATCCAGCAACATTCATGGTTTGCCCAGCTCCTGGGGCACCGTCACACTGAAACCAAATCCCTCGTGGGGAGGTCACGTCTGAGGCTTCACCCAGGAGCTCATGAGCAAAGTGGGGTGAAAAGCTGGACAGCCATGGGCTCCACCTCGCTCCCTTGTCCCTGTTCCTGTCCCTGTCCCTGCTCAGCCTGGTGTACCAGCCCTTGGCTCTGGTTTAGAATCTCCATTTCTGAAAGCTTAGTTTGGGTTTGAGAAATTATAACTCGTTCTCATGGATATTTTCATTGTCTGCTCTTTAATTAATTAAACTTGAAACAGAGCATTCACTTTAAAACAATTTTCAGTAAACTTATAGGGATTTGGATGAAAGAATATCTCTGGGAAAAGTAAGCAATTCTGCTTTTTTCTCTTTTTTAACAGTTTTTGATGCCAAAACCTAACAGAATTCTTATGCTGAGGAAGGAATGGAAAAAAATAAGCAAGGTTATATTAACAGTTCCTGCAGAAGTTTTCATTCTGCTCAAAAAGTTCTTGTTTGTCCCAAAACATTTTGATGAAATTTTCAAATAGAATTCTTAACCTTACTCTGAGCTGCTGTCAGGTTTGCTTTTCTGATCTTGATTCTTTGGAGTTGTCTCGAGAAGTTGAACGATGTTATTCTCTGATTTGTTTGTAGTTTGAGGGACAGCAAGTAAATAGGGCAGAACTTGCAAATGCCCACGGTCTCAATAGGAAAAATCAAAATCCACTGTCTCTGTCAGCCCTCTGAGCAGACACAAAACCTGTGGCGATGGAACTGAGCTTTGGGCGGGATGTGCTTTTGTGATCCACAGAGGAATCAACAACGGTGGCTCAGAAACTCTCAGCTGAGCAGCCCTGCACCAGAAAATGTCACTTTGCAGCAGGGCAGGAGTGTTGGAATTTGGGAAAAGAGAATCACAGAAGGGTTTGGGCTGGAAGGGACCTTAAAGCCCATCCAGTCCCACTCCCTGCCATGGGCAGGGACACCTCCCACTGTCCCAGGCTGCTCCCAGCCCTGTCCAGCCTGGCCTTGGACACTGCCAGGGATCCAGGGGCAGCCTCAGCTGCTCTGGGCACCCTGTGCCAGGGCCTCCCCACCCTCTGTGGTTGATACATGAACGTGGAAAATGGGAGTGATGGAGCAGGGATTTAACCCACCCCGGGTTATCATTGCAGTCTAAGGTGATGCTCCACCAGAACTTGTGCTCTGCGTTCAAAGGACATTTTTCTGGAGATCTCAGGAAGGTTTGATTGCACTGCTTACCCAGGTACAAATCCCCAGATTTGTCCAGTCAGGGCAGGAAATGCTTCTTTCTGTGATGCAGCGGAAGGTTTCCCAGGATTATCTGAGAACTTCACCCAGGAAATCCCACCCACACCCCCCTGCAGAGAGCGAGGCTTGCACCCAGCCTCTTCCCTGCTCCCAGTCATGATGGGGAATTTGGTCTCCTCCTCCTGCAGTTCTGTGCAGCGTTTTGTGAATTAAGAAATGTTGGTACTCTTTGAAGAAGGGTCACGCCTGGCGGGTAACAGTGTCTGGGGTTTTGCTCTAGTGTTCAACTTTCATCAAAAATATTACTTTATATAGTCAAGAATATTAATTTCTTTACCACATTCCTTTTTTGGAGGATTGTTGATTTGAAGGCTGGGCCATGACAGCTCTGTTAACTTCCTTCTCTCATGCTTTGATAAGAGACAAAATGCTTTCTCTTTGTAATTTGAATTCAGAGATCTCTCCTCTAGATAGCTTGGAAAAATAAAATAACCTCTGTTGGCTGTGGACGGAAATTAAAATTTGCTTTTTCCTTCGTATAATTGGTTCCTGGTATTTCATCCAAATCTGAAGTATTTTCCTCTTATAATTTGGTTTCCAAATCTACAGATAACACATTGTATCCTGCTCACCATCATTGCAATGAAAGATCTGTAGAGAGATGATTCCCAAACCTAAGTTTTAAACTTTTTTCCATAATAAGCGCAATATATTTTGGCTTCTCATTCTATTTCGAAACAAAAACAAGTGTTCAAAATTAAAGTTTCTCACCAAATTAAACCTCTAATTCAACCGCCTCAAGCTTTCCGTGATGATTAAAAAGAAGCAATTGGCAAATGGAGGGGGAGGAAAGGCCCAGACGTGGGATAGAAGAGCAGGGGCTCAGTTCCTGCCGTGACCCGGGGTGTGACTCCTGCCCAGGCACCCCCGGCTGTTGGGGTCCGACACAGGACCCCGAGCAGGGCTGGGACACATTTCACATTTCCAGACAAATCTTTCCCTTGTGGAGCGGGGCTGTGGCCGCCCAGTGGGGCACCCCAGCCCGGGCCATGCCCCAGCAGATTGCTCGGGCACATCCATGGCAAGCCCAGCCCCAGGGGTGCAGCTTTGATGCCCCATGTTGGGGTGGCCACCAGCCACAGCTGCCAGGGGACGAAGGGGAAGGACTGAGCCCAACCACCGAGGGTCAGCAGCCGCAGCACCCAGTGACCATCGGGGAGGGATGGTCCCTGCTGGTGGCCAGACATCTCCCAGCCCAGGCAGGAGCTGCAGCGATTCCTTCTGATGTTAATCACTATTTACAGCCTGATCCAATCTCGCTGGCCATCAACCCACCCGCCCCGGCATCGCTCCCTTTGCGGAGCACCGCGGGCAGCTCTCTCACTCATCCCCACCCTGTTTCTCTCCCACCCAGACGCCTGGATGCAAACCTCATCTCCGTGGTGCCCGACCAGAGCTTTGAGGGGCTGCTCTCCCTGCGTCACCTGTGGCTGGACGATAACGCCCTGACGGAGATCCCTGTCCGAGCTCTGAACCACCTGCCGGCGCTGCAGGCCATGACCCTGGCCCTCAACCAGATCTGGCACATCCCCGACTACGCCTTCCAGAACCTCAGCAGCCTCGTGGTGCTGTAAGCCTCCTCCACTTCTTACTCTTGAGCCACAGCAGCATCCAGCTGGGACAAGGTGCTGCCCGCGGGCTCCTGCTCCTGTTGGGCACTCCTGACCTGCTGGGCACTCCCCACAAGCAGCGTTTGGCTGCTGGGGCGAGGGGCAGAGGTTTTGTTCAAAGAGTCAGGGGATCCCCCCTCATTTGATATGAAATGCTAAAATTGCCTCTTTTGATTTTTGTCATGTTTTCCCCACTTTTCACTGACAAGCTAAAAAGCTTCCTGATATAATTTTAAAAAATGGTTTGTATTAAAAAGAAATCAGTAACTGGAAACAAAAACCAGATTTTTTTCCTTGAAGACTCAAGCAACAAAAACCTTCTCATTTCTTTTCCTCCCTCCAATCCCTGTGTTAAAACTACAGGGGTTTCTAGCAACATGAAAAAAAAATTAAATTGCAACAATTTGCAGTCAGGTCAAAAAAGGAATATTTTCATTTCTTGGAAAATATACCAACTGTCTCCCTTTCCTCCTCGCCCCCTTTTATTACTAAATAATATTTTAAACCAAAGGTCTGATGCCAGCACCTTCTCCCAGCCTGTGCCTGCTTCTTTGCATGACCGGGGTCCGTGTGCAGCTCAGATGTTTTTGCCGTGGTTGCTGCCCCGTTTGCGCTGTACCCGTTTCACTGCCCGCCTCGGGAGCGGCGCGGGGAGCAGCGCTGCTCCGGGATGGAAACTTCACTCCAGGGGCAGTGAGAGCCTGAACCACCCACAACCTGCCCTGGGAGAGTGAACCCATCCCTCTGGCAGCTGCTCGGGAGGGGCATCCTTTCTATCAGCAGAGGCTTGCAGATTATCTTCCCTTTAAAAGGAACTTCACATGTGCAAATTAGCTACCTGTTACTTCTTTGGTGTTAATTAGCAAATTCGGATGTGATTGCCAGCTGCTTTAGAGCTCCTCTATCCACATGAAATGCCACCTCTAGTCTGGTAATTTGTACTGATACCAGGGTGTTAAGTAACCTCAGCATGTAGTGCCCTAGTGAAAGTTTAGCAATTATTTCCCTTTCAAAATTTAAAGTGTTTACTGGGACCATCCAGCATAGAAAGTGCTTGGACAAAGCACAGTTCAGAGTTTTATTAAGCATCAAATTCATCTGTTTAGACAAAGCATAAAGGCTTATTTAGGAGAAGAGCAAAAAAGCAACTTGAGAAAAACCAAAAAAGTAGTTTTCACCCACAATAGTGCTCATTCTGCAAGGCAACCCATGGCCACCATAATGCAACCACTTCAGTCAGCTTTAATAGCTCGCTCAGCGGGCGAGCTGACATTTGGGGTTTCATTTCAGCCTCCAAAGCATGCTGCTTTCATTCCAGCTCATCCCATACTGTGGGCAAGAAGCTACTCCTTAATTAAACAGGCAAGCTTGAGAAATAAAAGTCATTGACCATTAGGTCACAAGGGAGAGAATAATGTCCCACCACATACAATTGGAAGGGAACACATGTGTGATCCTGCCAGGCTCTGTGGGACACGATGCTGCATTTTTGTGGGATCACAAGTGTTTGGCAGAACTGGCCCCATAAATCTCTCCCATGCTTCCATGCAAGCCCTTGTCAACACATCACCAGTGGAAAGTCACCCAGTGTTCCCCGGGTGTCCCGAGCAGGGACATGGCCCTGCTCCAGACTCACCCACCAAGCTGACAAGCAAATGCTCCCCAAAGACAGCCAAGCTGGAGAGGAGACTTTCCCTGCCAGGGTGCAGATGGTGTGTGAGCCTTGCTCTGCAAACGTCTGGATTTGCAGGGAGATGGAGGATCTGGCTGCTGCCGTTGGAAACTTCCAGCTACAGGGTATCAAAATGAGCACTCGGGGAAGGGAGAAAGCCAGGGCAGATGTGGCTGAGCACAGGGGAATCTCTCCTGTACAGCCTGGCCAATACCCAGGGACTCGGCTGAGGGCAGGGGCTGTGCTCTTCCTCCCCACACACCTTTGGCAGAACCATTTCACCATCCTGCTCTGCCACAAGCACTGACATCAGAGCATCCCAGCCTCAATCTGGAATACTTTAAAGGTTCAGTGTCTGCTAATAAATTACACCTTTGTTGAGGAATTCCCTGATCTTATTCCCATCTATTGCTGCTGCGGGCTTCGACCTAGGGCTGCAGGCTGTTCAGTGAGCAGCGCCCAGTGTAAATCACTCATCATGAAATCCATGAATTTCCGTGCTTGGCGCCATCCTTTCCCAGCCTGAGTAACAAGGGCTCCGTGTGCTGGGGTGCTGGCACTGTGCTTGATGGCAGAAGAGAGGTGGATGTTTGATCAGAATAGCTCAAGGGAAGAGGATGTTACCTTCCAGTCTAATCTATTCAGGACTGAAAGTATCTTAGTATCCGCAAGCAGCAATAATCCTGAATACTTTCCAGCTGATGGTTAGTATGAAGTAAAGGTTGTTTTACAAAAATCATCATCTTTCTTGAGCATAAGAGATTTTTCATTCAGCAGTCAGCATCTGAAACCCCCATGCTGCTGTGCTGACAGTCCAATAAAGAGCATGACAGCAGTTGTCAGCAGTGTCCCTCCTTTCCTCTGTCAGCTGAATTCAGCAGGAAGTCTCAAGCCAGGAGTCACAGCACCTCTTGCAGTCCCACTCCCCAGAGGGGTCCACAAGTAAAATCCTACATTGCCAAGAAAGCCCCCGTGCTGCAGATGCATCCCTGCTGCCACATCCCTGCAGTGAGCTGCAGCTCCCTTCACCAAAGGAGCTCTCAGTGGGGAGATGCTGGGATATGTGTGGGACACAGAGCTGGGTGACCTCTCCAGAACAGGCCAAGCAGCAGAGAGGTTTGCCCTGTAATGAGGGACCTGGATAGAGGAAACCTTCACAGAGTTTTACTTTCATCACGTGGCAGAGAATCCCTTAAGTTGGAGCAAATGAGGTCAGAACCCAAATCCTTCCTTGTTTGGGTGCACAGGGAGCCTCAGCTCCTCGAAACCTCCAGGAGCCAACTTGGCCCCATGATGGGAGCAAGAGATGCTCCTCTCCTCTAACCTGGCCTCACCCTTGCCTACCTGGCCAAAAAAATGGATTCCAGGAAAAGTTGTTCTCGTGCCACTGCCAGTGAATTTTGCTTAACACCCTCTAACTCTTGTGCTCTGGGTCCATCTCCTCCATGCCATTGCTGTGTTTGTTGCTGTCCATTGGAGGCTTCCCTCAGCTCAGCTTTTCCAGCCCCCATACAGCTGCCTGGTTTGCAACATGGAACCCCAGAATGGTGTGGGTTGGAAGGGACCTTAAAACTCATCCCATTCCACCCCCTGCCATGGGCAGGGACACCTTCCACTGTCCCAGGGTGCTCCATGCCCCGTCCAACCTGGCCTTGGACACTGCCAGGGATGGAGAAGCCAGAGTTGCTCTGGGAACCTGTGCCAGGGCCTCACCACCCTCATAGACAAGAAGTTCTTTCCAATATCTGATCTAAATCTACCCTCTCAGAGTTGAAAAAAAAAAATCTACCCTCTTTTCCCCTTGTCCTGTTACTACCTGTCTGTGTAAAATCAGAAGTTAGTTCATAGATCACATTTGTTCCTTCACACCTTCAGATGGAGAGACTAAATCTGCACACTGCACCAAAGACAAAAATGAGTTATGGTTTACACCATGGTACAATGCTGTTCTGTGCCCATTTTCCCTCTTCTGGTTATCCCTGTCCTTTCATTTGCCTTTTTCACACCTGCTAAACACCAAGACCTCTTTCCCTCGGTGAGATATACAAAAGCCTGTCAGTGGGTATGCTCATGTAAGACTGCTTGCCCCCTCTGTTGCACTTGATGTTCACACAACCTGAATATCAGCTGCTAATTTATTGTCAAGGTCACTCAGCAGCACCTTCCAGCTGAAAGTTTGAAGACAGTAGATGAAGGATCTTTAGCAGAATTCCCCTTTTGTACCATTTTTGTCATTAAAGAACAGGATGCAGCTCTCTCTCTAACAGAATGGTTTAGTGACTGGAAGAGAAAATGAGTTTGTGACACTCCTGAGTTCCCATTCCCAGGTCGGTCCTTGTTCTGGTGTGACCCTGGCTGAGCGTCTCCAAAGGGACCGCTGCTTTTCAGTGCCTCGGAGCAAACACCAACACACCCCTGCTCTGCAGGGCAGCTGATAGCAGACATCTCAGCTGATAGCAGACATCCCAGCTGATAGCAGACATCTCAGCTGATAGCAGACATCCCAGCTGATAGCAGACATCCCAGCCGACACCTGTGGGACCTGGGGCTCCCTGGCACCACAAACCCCAGTCTGGTGCGCTGCAGTGTCAGGAGGAGCCTGTGCATCCCTGCCTCACCTGTGCCAGGGAGTTACCAGGGCCTCTCTGAGAAGCTGTTGGGAACCTCGGTGCTGGCAGGGAGCGCCGGGCATGTGCAATTCATTATCACTAAGAACAATATTGCCTGGAACATCTGGCTCCCATTCACGAGCCTTTTAATTGGCAAAAGTGCCTTTTCTCTCGGAGGACCAAGCTCGCTGCCTTGGCAAAAGTGGATTTCCTTCTCCAGCACTTGAGGAAGAAGCAAATCGTGCTCCAATGCACCCTGAGAATGTCACTTCTGATCGAGCTTTATTCTTTACCAGACGAGTCTCACGCTGGTCCTTCACGAATGGAAACAATTCATGGAATTTGCACCATTTATGATTTAGTTTTCTCTACTTATCCATGGCCAAGTGGAGGAAAAGACAATTTTGCCACAATAGAGATGGAAGCTCATCATGGCAATGGCTGATCAGGGGAGAATTCATATGATGTCAGGTTTGAGCTTGGTTCAAATCATCTAATGCAAATAATTGATGGAAAATGTTTGCATTTGTCCTTTTTGAGAAGAAAAAATGAAGTCATTAAAAATGAAAGCGATGGCAAATCCACCACTTCTCTTTGTAGTCTGTTCCAGTGGTTAATCATCCTTAGTGTTAAAAAAAAAAAGCTCATATTTCCCATTTGAATTTTCTTTGGCTTTGACTTCAGACATTTGTTCTTATTATTCTTTCTTCCGCTAAATCACGGAACCATTTTAGTACCCAGCTTCTATCCAGGAAGAATCCTATACATTACGCTGCACTCATCCCCTTGATCTTGTTTAATAAGCTAAGCAGCTTGAGTTCTCTACGTCTCCATCGTAGCTTTTTTCCAGCCCATGGATCATTTTTATTGCTCTTCTCTGCCCCCATCTCAATTCATCGAGATCCAGTTGCCAGTGTGGCTAGCAGAGGTAGCAGAGGTACGTTTGTCCTGCCAGATGTGTTTCCATCCGTGTCCAATGCAGATGCTGACACAATTTCCCTTTCCTTGCTCTCACAGACCAGCACCTTCACTAAAGCAGCATTTAGGCACCAGCTCAGCCTGCGTCCCTGCTGTGTAAGACACACGTGCAGCCCCCTTGGAGGTGGCATTGCCAGAGTTGAAGCAAATGCCTGTGTTGGACTGTCTCTCAGACTGTTCTCCAGGACCTTTTCATTCACTGGAAAAATAAGTGGAAAAGGAAGTAAAATGAAAACTGAACAAATTTGACTAAGGGTGCTGCATGAATGACGGGGAAAAAAATCATATTTATTCCCGATTTCTGATAAGGACAGAAAATCTTCTTTCTAGAATCTGTGCACATTTCTTATTGTGGGTCAGAATGAATTTGTAGGAAACAACTTTTGATTTTTTTTCTGCTTTGTTTCTAAACTCTCAGCCCCTGAGGCTCCAGCCAGGCTGCAGCCTCTCTCCCCAGCCCCTGTGGGGTTCTGCAGCCGCTGTCATTTCTGTCACGTCCAGTAAGACACAGCCAGGCTTCACCTGGCAGCAGAGGAGCTCACCTGTCCCACAGCACGTGGAGCCCTCGTGCTGCTGGGGGGCTCCGGGGTGAGTGTCCCACCCTGCCAGGGTTCAGAGTGACCATTGCTGGTTTCTGACGGAGGTGCATGGCTGAGAACAGTCTGCAGGCCAGCCCACGACACAGCCGTGACCGTCCTCATCCTGGGCAAAGCTCCTTCCGTGGACAATTGCCCAAACCCGTCCTCGCTCCGTGGGACTCCCTGCAAAGGAAGGGACACAGATCCTGCAGCTCACCGCCCTTGCCAAGGACACTGGTGGGTTCTAGCTCCACCAGCAAAGGCTTAAACACTTCCCATGTTTTTGCATGGCAGGGGTTGTTTATAGCCCAGAATCAAGCACCTTGAGCTGCTATCAAACCAGCTGAGCTGTAATTTACAGGGCAGAATATAACGTTGTGTGGGCTGAGCTCAAATTGACAAGCACTGGAGATGTTGCAATTCCACTTGTTAAAATTTGTTTACGAGGGGAAGGAAAAAAAGGCAGGATGGAAGACAGGAACGTCTTTTCAAGTGTTTACCTTTCCAGCTCTCTTGTTTCTATTATTGCCATGTGGTTGGGTAACTCTAGAGTTCAGCTTGGACAGCAAATTTTTTTATAACTCCCTTTTTTGGTCGTTCATAATTTTCTCACCAACAAAGAACTTCCTTCGGATGATTTTCATTACTCTGCCTCCAAACAAAGCACTCTAGAGCCAAATATAAACCCAGCAGGTGATTGCTTTTCTCTGCTGTCTCCTCGCCTGCCTGCAGTGATAGCAGTCAGCGCATCCGAGCTGGGACACGGTGTCCCCTCACTCCATCCCCACACAGCTCCAGGGAGCTGGGACAAGGTGTCCCCCCACTCCATCCCCACACAGCTCCAGGGAGCTGGGACAAGGTGTCCCCTCACTCCATCCCCACATGGCTCCAGGGAGCTGGGACACGGTGTCCCCTCACTCCGTCCCCACACAGCTCCAGGGAGCTGGGACAAGGTGTCCCCTCACTCCATCCCCACATGGCTCCAGGGAGCTGGGACACGGTGTCCCCTCACTCCGTCCCCACACAGCTCCAGGGAGCTGGGACAAGGTGTCCCCTCACTCCATCCCCACACAGCTCCAGGGAGCTCAGACACGGTGTCCCCCCACACAGCTCCAGGGAGCTGGGACACGGTGTCCCCTCACTCCATCCCCACACAGCTCCAGGGAGCTCAGACACGGTGTCCCCTCACTCCATCCCCACACAGCTCCAGGGAGCTCAGACACGGTGTCCCCTCACTCCATCCCCACACCTCTCCAGGGAGCTCAGACACGGTGTCCCCTCACTCCATCCCCACACAGCTCCAGGGAGCTGGGACACGGTGTCCCCTCACTCCATCCCCACACAGCTCCAGAGAGCTGGGACAAGGTGTCACCCCACACAACTCCAGGGAGCTCACACCTTCCCTGGCACTCAGCGTTCCCTTGTCCCCACACTGTCCCCTCACAGCAGACAGGGGTTTGGGCCATGGGGTTCCTGAGCTGCCTCTTCATGTGATTCCACAGCAGCTCCAGACCCAAACTCTCTCTTTGCCAAATGCAGCATCCAGTGCCAAAGAACTCAAAATGGTTGGCACCACCAGCTGAAGAAAAGGCAGCATGACCAGAATCTGTTAACATTTGATGGAGGAAACCACCTGGGCTCAAACTTGTTTTCTTGTGATAAAGAGAAATTTCTCCCATAAGATTCTCATTTTGATCTCAAGCTTCTTTTCTCCTCTAAAAGTCACAATCCAAGTTCTCTTGCAGGCAACATCCTTTTCTTTTTTCCCGTTTGCTCAAAGGAGCAAACATATTTTATCAGATATCTCTGCCTTCCCTTCCCCTTCCTCTGAAATGTTTGTATGTTCTCATCCCGACGACAAACATCCGTCTCGGGCTGGTTTCTGTTTTGCAAGACCCTACCAAGCTGCCCTAGAGCCTGGCTGCTCCTCCACTCCCAGCTTCCTCCTGTTTTTCCCTAGAATATTTGGCAGTGGGAGCTGCCTGTGCTCAGCCAAACAGCTCACACTTGAATCCAGGTGGAGTGAGAGATTTTTCAAGCTGAGACACATTTAGATCAAGCAGCAAATAATGAAAAAATCATTGATCCACCTGCCAGCATGGAGCCTCCCCCGGGCTCTTGGAAGGAGGCAGCAGCATTGGACAAAGGCCGGTGCATCCCTTGCTGGCGCTGTCGTGGGCATGGGACAAAAGGACCCCCGGGGGATTGGGGTGGCAGCAAATCACCACATGGACTTGGCGTTAAAAGAGACTCTGAACTGGTGGGGAAACCTGTCCTGAGAGAGCTGCCCCTCCCTGGGGGGCACTGATCACACAGACCGTGGCAGTGCAAGCACGGGCATCACCAGGGGGTTAAATGCGGGCTGGGCAGCAGTGGGTTGTCTTCTCCTGCTTTTCAGCAGACTCTTCTCAGACTGCTCACAGGAACTCTCTCCATGGACTTGGAGGTGCCTCTGTGTGGGATTTCAGAGGGAGATGCACAATTAGCCACAAGCTCACAGCTGTAAAGGAAGTGACATGGAAAAAGCACTGGGGTGTCCACACCTACACAAGAGTCTCTGATAATCCAAGAGGAAGAATCTGGGAATTAAGGCTTCGGGTTTGCCAAAAGACTGAGACAGGGGAGTGAGGGATCCATGGCAACACAGAACCCAGGCTCCAGAAACTCATCACCTACAGAGCTTCCAAGGCACAATTACCCCAGGTGGCTTTACAGGAGCCCCCAGCTTATGGCTCCCCAGTGCCAGCATTAAGGCTGGGAGCTCCCAAGCCTTTAAGCACTAGATGTTCATGGCATGTAGCAGCAGGATGAGGGGAAACAGGAAAAAACTGTTCCTGTGGTGCAGAGAATGTGCATCAGCCTGTGGCATGGCCCCAGCACTTCAGCCAGGCACTCTGAAGCATTGGAGACAACTCTCATTGCAATCAGACTGGAGCTGGTCCAGCAACCGGCAGTGGTTTTCTTGTTTTCTTTTTTTTTTTTTAATTTTTTTCTTTTTTTTTTTTTTTTTTGAAAGTAAAGATAATAAACTGTGACTAACAGGATGGTTTTGGGCTCAAAGTCTTCTTATTGCTACTAAGGCTCCAAGGAGTCCAAGAAAAATTGTGTCCTTAGATAGCACCCAGTGGCCATGAAAAGCTGCTGGAGCCACACAGGGGGCTGAGCCCAGCATGAGGGGAGCTCTAGGGTGTTTCTTGAAGCTTCTTGCTTAAGCGTGTTCATCCACCTGGCAGCTGTGAAGGTGGAGATGTCAGGGAAACTCCTACATCAGCCTGGAACTCCTGAGAGGAACGGGAGCTCTGTAGCTGCTCTGCAAGCACCACTGCACCCACCGCATGTCCCATGGGCTGGGAGAGAGAACCCTGGAAGTGCCCTTGGCACCCCAGCCAGGCTGTGCTCGGCTCACAGGACATTCAGGACCACGGCTCAGACCAAAGGGAAAGGTCAGGCTGCACCCCCACTGACCATCTCTGTTTTGTCCACAGGCACCTGCACAACAACCGGATCCAAAGCCTGGGAGCCAACGGCTTTGATGGGCTGCACAGCCTGGAAACCCTGTGAGTGCCCTGATTTATTCTCTGTCCTAAAGACGCGGGGGTGTTCATACCCCAGCACAGCGTGCAGGAAAGGGGTCAGCCCCACACGTGTCCCTGGTCACCACACACTGAGGGCAGCAGCACGAGTGGATGCCCAGGGCATGAGGCTTGCTGGGCAGTGAGAGCCTGGGCCTTCCTCCTGTGCCGGTTCCTTCCAGCAGGTCGGGCTGTGCTGCTGCTGCAGAGGGGTCTGGGCATGCGGGCAGTGAGGCTGGCAAGGGGGTCTGGGGACAGGGACACCGGTCTAATCCAAGTGCAATCCCAAGAGCTTGGATGCCTGCCCTGCTCAGGGAGTGTCTCCTTCCTCAGCACATGGGTGTGCTCTTAAAGCCTCCCCAACACCTTGGTGCCTTAAGATTTAGCTTTTGTATTTTTCAAATCCTGTACTACTTTAATGTGTAACTCTAAAACTTCATATGGTCTGTTAGCTCCTGTTCTCACATTCTAGTCAGACATAACAAATCCTCTTTAGGCCTGCACTCAAGGACACCTTGCTGTTTCAGGCCCTGAAGTCTGTAAACTGAGCCTCTAACAGGGGGAACAGACTTGGGGTAAATTACATCATTACCTGAAACTGTAATTACAGAACTAACCCTGATCTGTAAATTGATCAAAACTTATCAAAGTGTAGAAAACTCATGATCCGGGGTCCATCTTGGGTGTAGCCTCTCCCAGAGAAGGCTTTGACTGCCCAAGGTGTCCCTGTTGAAGGCCTTTCAATAAATACCCAGTTTATTCTCTTACTCTTTTCTAACCTCTGTTCTAAGTAGCCTCCCTCTCTCAGGCATCAACCTGACCACCAAAACGAGGGCCTGGCTGGAGTTCAGGGCCTGTAAAGTCCTCAGGGGTCTGTGGGGTATCTCTGTCTGAGATGATCTCATGTCTCCTGGCATCACCCACAGCCAGCTGACTTCATTTTGCACCACGGGCTTGGCATGGCTGGGAAACAATCCATCAGAAACCTGCAGGGAGGGTGGGAAGCAGGAATGAATTCTCCTCCAGGGCACGTCTTCAGGAAGGTAGATTGACAGTGGATAGTAGGAAGAAATTCTTGGCTGTGAGGGTGCTGAGGCCCTGGCACAGGGTGTCCAGAGCAGCTGGGGCTGCCCCTGGATCCCTGGCAGTGCCCAAGGCCAGGCTGGACAGGGCTTGGAGCAGCCTGGGACAGTGGGAGGTGTCCCTGCCCATGGCGGGGGGGGAATGAGAGGAGCTTTGAGGTCTCTTCCAAGCCAACCCATTCCATGATTCTGTGATTAGCAGCAGGGGGCTCACCCTGAGCTCAAGGAGAGTTTCATCTCCCAGCCTGGCCACACATCCCCTGTGCTGTGACGGCTGCATGGACAGCCTGTGCCTCGTGTGCTGTGCGTTGCCTGGGAGGAAACATAAACAAGCAAACAAACAAATCGAGGCTCTGAAAGACTGGAAGAGGTGCCTGATGCCTTCAATTGTGCGGGAACATGTCCCTTCATGCAGGCTTGGGGTCAGAGTCAGGCCCTCGCTTCCTGCCAGGAGAGCTAGGGGGTCTGGGTCGTGGCTACAGGAGATGCTGCTTCCCAGCATTCAAGTGCCACTCAAGGAGACAGGGCCCCTCTGTGCCCAGCGTGGTGCCAACAGCAGCTATCGGGCAAGAGTGGCAGCAGCAGGCAAGCCCTTGGTCCCCAGACACACTCCTCGGGGCAGGCCCATGACACGCATTGTCTCTTCCTCGCAGACTGGCAGATCCTGGGACCACCCAGAAGGGCTCAGCTGGGGAGAGGTTGAGCCGTGCCAGGGGTGGGAGGCTGCTGGATGGTCTCCTCTGGTGACCCACGGGTCCCAGCTTGGCTTTCTCCCCAGTCATTTCTGGTGGTCACAGGCAAATGTGTGAGGGCAGAGCTGTGCACCCAGGCAGCGAGCTGCAGGAGGAGGCGGAGAACTCGCTGATGGAACAAAACCTTGTTTGGGCTGCAGCTGTAGCAGACACGCAGCAACATCCCAGCCTACATGTGGGCAACCCTTCTCTGCAGCCAGGGTGGTTAGAGCTCCTGCTGCCCATCCCAAGCAGCATGGAGCTGCAGGGGAAAAGATGGCCCCATGTTTGCTGAGGGAAAGACTAAAGCGTTTCATAGCCCTGGGAGACAATTCTGTTTCCACAGACATTTGTGCTGAAAGCTCATTTCCCTCTCTTCCACTCTGCTCCCGCTCTCGCACTTTCTTTGTCTTTGTTGCTCATCCCAGGTGCTGCCCAGCACTTGGGGAGCTCCCTGTCCCCCGCTCCTGCTCCCAGTGCCCGCAGGGACAGGACAGTGCAGCAATGCAGGACTCTGGAGCACTGCAGCAGTGCAGGTCCTGTCTCTGCTGATGCTGTCAGGCAGCCCCAAGGGTGGTCCCGCTGAAGCAGGCTCTGCTCTGGTGCGTGTGAGGGTCCCACAGCCCCACCCTGCCCAGCTGCCTGCGGCAAGGACAGGGCTGTGACAGAGGCTCCAGAGTCCCACACTCTCCTCCACATCTGATCGCTCTGAAGAAGCGTCCTCCAGAGGCAATGAGAGCCCTTCTGCTCCCCTTGGCCTGAGCACCCAAGCCTCACCTTCAGGCCAGCCAGATTCCAACCCAGTGATCCTTGAGGAACGCGTGGTCCTCGGGTGGAGCCACCCCCACCGTGTTAATTCTTGGCACCCACCTGTCTGCTGACCACAGCTGGACAAGCTCTGGGGCAAAAAACTGCCAAGCTTTTGTCTGCACCGTCCCAGCCAAGCTGCTAGAGCCGCATCTACCTAGCACCTCTCAGCTCCTGTGCATGTGGAGACGATTACAGTCTCCACATTTACCCTTTAACTCAAATTATGATTACATTCTGTTGACAGCACTTAGCACATTTTCTTGGCTTGTGGAGGCCAAACTGTGCTCTCAGTTACCCCGTGGGCGTTACCTTCTGGAAGGCAGCAGGATGGTAAGGGTTGGTGAAGACAGAAATTTCTTCAGGGTTCCCAAAATGAGTATTTGTGGCCAGATGCTGATTATAAACCAGGCACAATAGTGTAAGAACTGGAAAATCTGAGAGAAAAACATTGTTTCAGGTTTTTCAGAAGAGCCTGGGAAGTTTTAGGTGCAAAAACCTCTGTTTCCCTAAGGGAAATATTTCTTCTCATATTCAGCTAGACAGGAAAAGTTCTATTTTTATGAAATGCCAAAACCCTAAGAGAAGCAGCAGCCACTGCCCCATGCAGGCCTCGGCTATGTGTGAGCTGCCTAAGTACAACCACACTGCCCACCTGCCCCACGTCCCAGCATTTCTGCAAAAACAGATCCCAGTGGAGCATCTGTGTTCTTGGAGAGGGCTTGGCCCTGATATTTCAGGAGGGCAGCAAATCTAGAAAGAGGTGAAGCCAGACGAATGACTCCACATTTCCCTTGCACTGAGCTGCCCCTTCTGTGCACGAGCCAGTTCTGCCAAGTGCACAGAGGGCAGCTCTGGGCTCTCCACACTGCTGGGGGGACCAGCAGATGTGCAGCGCTCACCAGGTCCCAACCTGTCAAACAGCAGCATGCAACTGGAGAAGCAGCTCCAAGAAAATTTTCTCTGTCGGGGCAAGACCTGGCTGTTCACCAGCCACCCCCCAGCCTTCTCTTCCTGGGAAGGAAAGCTGGCAGGTAGGCTGGAAGCAAAGCAGAGCTGCCCGGGCCAAATTCCCAAAGGGGTTTCGAAACAGCCCTGTAAAGCAGCGAGATTCCCTCTCCAGTTCCCACCAGCCTGAGAGATGACACAGAACAACCCTGCAGGGCTGTGGGAAGAAGCCCCGAGCTGATCCATGAAACCAGGGCTCGGATGGTCAGAGTGGGAGAAGCTTGCCATTTTTTAGCCCTTTCCCAAAGACACCGAGCAAATAAGAATGCAAATATCCTGCTGTGACACATTCTTCCTGCAGCCCCTTTGGGTAATGGCCTCGATCCTGTGCACAAGGTGGAAGGTCAGGGGATGCCCATAGGCAATGCAGGGAGAAGCCAACACTGCCCCAAGAGCCCGACAGGGCCTGCTGGGCATGGGGACTGCAGATACCAAGGGCAGGACACCCATTACCCATTGGCACGGCCAGAGGGGAAGGCCTGTGGCCAAGGTGAATGTTTGGACCACAGCAAATGGCCTGGCACAGCAGGGTGATGGAATCCTGACAGGGCGAGGAGTGGAGAGGTGAAATGAAAAAGAGTCAGGAGAAGCATTTTCTTTTGCAAGAAGTGGGTGCAAGGCATGCCAAGGGCTGAGACTGCAGACACATTGCTCTTCATGTTGTTTCCCTGTTCCAGATTTGCCTTGCCAGACCTGCCTGTGGTTTATTGTCCTTTGGGATGTTTAACAGTGCTGTAAAACATCTGGCAGCATAACCTGCTTCTGCCATTTGGATGGAAAGATCTTGACTTTTACATTTCCTGTTTCTTTTGGACTTAATTTCTCAGTTTTTAACAATGCAGGAAGAAGGGCAGGGGGATTAGACACCTTCTAGTGGGAGGTGTCTCTGCCCATGGCAGGGGCTTGAAATTAGATGATCTTTAAGGTCCCTTCCAACTCAAACCACCCCATGATTCTCTGATGACACTTGTGAATCAGAAGCTTGGTGAGTAGGAATGCCTATGGAAAAGCTGATGGAAGGAGCAGCTCAGCTGCAGCAGGAGCATCACTGCAATGGCAGAGCCAGATCCTTGGGCACGCTCAGACCTTGTGCTCAGGGCTGGGGACAGAGTGCTGGGGAGAGCGTTCTACATTTCAGGCTGCCGCATCTCAGGGTGGTTGGTGGGGAAGGGGCAAGTGCTGTCCAGGCTACTTCTCTGTCCCACCGTGGGGAGATGGAGAAGGCCGGCTGTGTCCCACACACAGAAGCAGGGCCGCTTCCACCCACCCGTGCCGGGGAGGGCACAGAATTCTCACCCACGCGTCCCGGATAGCTCACGCACAGTCAGAGGCAAGGAGTGGAGGGCCCTCTCATATGGCAAATTCCAGCAAGGCTTTATTTCTGTCGCTGAAGGGCAGCCAGGGATGAAAAAGGGCCGAGGCCTGCATGGCCTGGACTTATAAAGGGTACAACCCGGGGGGTGGGGACAAGGTGTGGGGTCAGTACAATAGGATGGGAAGAAGGGTGGGGTCAGAGCTCTGCCCAGGTAAGCAGGGTCAGGTTACAGCTGCCTTAGCCCAAGTCCGTGGAGGGGTGAGAGGCTCTTCCCAGGGTATCTGGGTTTTCTCAGACACTGGTGTCAGCCCACCACTGGAGGTCATCTTCACCCACCCCAACAAGCGTGGCTGTGGTTTTAGAGGAACAGCAAGGGAAAACTGCCATCCAAAGCCTGCAAGGTGCTAGCAGAGGAGCAAGGCTCCCCGCTGCTGTATGATGGAAGTTTTTCTCATGAGGGGATCCCTGTGACACCAATTTCCACAGTGAGGAGGGTCTCATGCCCAGGTTTCCTCCTTGCCGCCTTCACCTGGAAAGCTGAGCAGTGCCCTAATGTCCCTGAGTTTGGCTATCAGTCTGAAGAGTCTAAGGGCTGATGAATAATTGCCTCATACCTCGTAGTGCTCGACTTTGGCCTCCTTAGGTAAATCATGAAAACACTGACTTTATCCCTGTGTGTTCCTGAAATATGAATATTTCATGGGTCAGAGCTGAAGGGGAAGGGGAATGAGTGAAGTTCCCACACACACAACCAAGCTCCAAGTCACTGCTGTGTGCCGAGGGATGGAAGGGGAAGGTGAGCTGGACCTGTGCAGCCAGACACATCCACAGGGGTTTGAGTGTGTGTGCAGTGCTCAGAGACAGCCATGGGAAGGGCATCCAATCATGGCAGCTGAATTTCAGAGCTGGCCCCAAATTCTGGCTCCAAACACCGCACACACAGACCATCGTTGAGCATTTCCACCTTGCCTGCTGCTAGGCAGGACTCAGCCCTTGGTGTCCCCTGGCAGCGCAGAGCAGAGCCAGAGAGCAAGTGCAGAGTGCAGCTGAAAGGGGACAGAGGCTCCTCGTGCATCTTCCCAAATCTTCCACCAAAGCAGCTGTGGAAGTGTCTCATTGAAAATGCCCCTGGGATGGGATCTCTGCTTGGAAGAAAAGGGGAAAGCATTTTTCCTCCCATCAGGACTGTTCTGTCCAAGCAGGGAGAGGGGTTGTGGTGCTGGGGGCTGACTGTCACACACACACACAGGGCAGGAAGCCTGATGAGACAATCCCTGGGGCAGGTACGAGGTAGGTGGGCAGCAGCAGCAGAGGCTCTGGCAGGTCTGTGCTCCCAGGTGTGGCTCTGGGGCTGGCAGTGCTGAGCAGCACTCTGGCAAGGGCTGTGCAGGGTCCCCCACCACAAAAGCCACCTCATAATCCCCAGCACCTGCTCAGAGCTCTGTTTAGAGCTGCTGAGGCAAAGAGAAAAATGCAAAAGTGAGAGCCAAGGCCCGGCCAGTGGGCCTGTCACAGACACGGCCGAGTCCCATGGAGCGAGGACCAGGGGCAGGGGCCGGGCTCCTCCTGCCTGGACACACTCACACAGAGCAGACCCGGTGCTGGCAGAGAGCAAAAGCGTGTCCTGGCCGTGTCCTGGCCGTGTCCTGCCCTCCCAGCCCCCAGGAGGGCACAGGCAGGGCCGGGAAATGAATGGCTGCTCCCCAGGACCGGCTCAAAATGCTGGAGGCCTCCGGGCTACAGCCAAAATAGCAACAATCTGCCCCAGAAGTGCTGCTCCTTCGGGAAATCTCCAGCCCTCTCTGGCACGGACGTGATGGGGAACCAGTTCAGAGAGGCCGTGCAGCCCTTGCCCAACCCCTCCACCTGGGATGACCCCGCTGTTTCCTATCTCCCTGGATTCTCCCTCCCCATCCACATCCCTGCCAGCTCCTCCGCCCATCAGACAAAGAAGATAAATCACTTGGAAAGAGCAAATCTCCATTCATTTAAAAACCTTCTAATTTACTTTTAAAAAATAGCACTAATAAATTAAAAACGTCTCCCAGAACGGCTGAATCCAAAACCCTCTGGCTCCAGGCGTTTTATCTGCCTAACCTTGCCTCACAGGAAATGCCCTTACCACAGCACCCGTGCCATTATCCGGGTAATTAGTCAAGTCTGTAAATGCAGAGCAGAGCTGGAACCTACCAAGTCCTCTGAAGAGTTGGATTTTCTATGGGAGAAAAAAAAAGAGAAGGAAAATTAATATAAAGTGCACCTTGGGCAATGAAGGCAGGAAGAAGGAAATGGGAAATATCTCCATTACAGCTCATACAAGGGTTGTTTAACACTTTAAGGGCCAGGCAGGCTTTGCTCTTCTCCTGGAAAACTATCTGCCAAATGCTACCTTGCTCCTCAAGTGGACTTTTCTCCATCAGCATGTTTCATTTGAAGCCTTTTCTGCAGTCACTTGATGCTAATCCCAAATCCGTGCAACTCCCAAAGCAGCTGATGGGGTTGACCTCCCAAGGATGCCCTGTTTGCTGCACTGAGCTGCTCTGGCACTTCCTGAGCTCCAGCCCTGCAGTGGCAGCGTGGGTCCCCAGGCAGCTCAGCCTGCCCTGCCAGAGGAGGGAAGGGACTTCAGGAGAGCCTTAGGTACCCAGACGGAGGGGATGGAGAAAGGAAGGGACACGTGGCTCAGGGCCCTGGCTGCACAGGTCCCTGTGCCTGGTCCAAGAACAGAGCTGTGAAGTTCATTGTCTGCTCTGACCATTGTGTGAATGGAAAGTGACTTTTCCAAACGGAGAAAGTCACCTGTGAAACTGAGCTGGCAAATGCATCTGGCGCGGACTCGGAGCACAGAGAGCAGACACGGTGTCCTTGGGCCCTGCTCCCAGTCTGCTGCAGCTTCTCCCCCTAGGGCAGGAGCCCGGACTACCAGGAACGTGCCCTCCCTGATGCAGCTCAGCTCTGAACCAGTCAGTGCCTTGTAACCAGGCTGAGCTTTGGCAGAACACAACCCCAGCCAGACATGATATTTTGCAGGTTTGTAAAGAAAAAAGAGAGAAAGTGAAGGCAGTTCCAGTGAAAAGGTAGTTCTGGAGCCACGGCATCTTTCTGTGGCTCCACTGTTAGGCTCATCTCCATCGCAGGACTCTGCCTGTTCTCCCTTTGCCCACCAAACGCTCACACCCCGCTCTTGCACCTGGCCAGCTCTCCAGCCGGGCTCCCCCCACCACTGACCCTGCAGCCTTGGAGCCACTGATCCTGTAATGACCAACAGCACCGAGGCTCTCCAAGCTCCACCCTCTGGCTCTCCAGATGCGCTGTGACCCATCAGAGGTCCTCAGCTCCTCTGGCTCTTTGCGTTTCCTTTTGCCCAAAGCCTTTCCCTGTTCCCAGGGCCTTTCCTGGAGCAGCTGCCCTTGCCTCGTGTGCCATGCCGGGGTGTGTGAGCGTGAACTGATGCCTGTGCAGAGGAGGAGCAGTCCTTGCAGGCGGCAGAACGGCAGCAGAGGCAGCTGGGGGCACGTTCCCCCCATGGATGTGCTGATGATGCACAGAAGCTCTGCCTCCATCCCACGCTCCCTCCTACCAGCAGCAGAGCTCCAGGGGCTGATCAGCAGCCCTTTGTGCACCTCGGGGAGCGGTAGAAATCCTCAGCTCCTTTCCTGCAGTTGGGGAGTGCTCTGCTGCAGAGCAGGCTTCCTTGAGCCTTGCCTTCCTCTCCAGCCTGGCAAAGAGCAGCCTCCTCCACGCCTGCCCTGTGAGCCATCAGCTCCGAGCATGTTCCTGTGTGTCCCAGCAGCGAGGGCCCTGGCCAGCGCCTTTGTGCCTGCGTGTGCATGGCAGTGATGCCTTGGAGGGGCTCCCCAGAACAGAGGCCAGACAAGATTGAGAGAATAAAAAGGGTATTTATTGAAAGGCCTTCAATAGGAACACCTCGGGCAGTCAAAAGCCTTCTCCGGGAGAGGCTACACCCAAGATGGACCCCGGGTCACGAGTTTTCTACACTTTTATAAGTTTTGATCAATTTACATGTCAGGGTGAATTCTCCAATTATAATTTTAGGTAATGATGTCATCACCCCAAGTCTGTCCCCCCTTTTAGAGGCTCAGTTTCCACATTTTGGGGCCTGGAACAATGAGGTGTCCTTGACTCCAGGCCTAGAGGGGATTTGTTATGTCTGACCAGAATGGGAGAACAGGAGCTCACAGCCCACATGGAGTTTTAGAGTTACACTAAAGCAGTACAAGATCTGAAAAATATAAAAGCCAAATCCTAAGGCATCAGCAGAGAGTTAAATCCATCAAACATTAATCCATTGCCTTTGTCAGTGAGAGAACAGACAGGAGTCCCGGGCGGAACAGCCACACACTGGACACCGCTGGGATCTTCAGTGGAGATCAGAGCTGTCCAGGGAGGGATTGGTGGCTGCAGGGGTACAAGGCACCCCCCTCAGAGTCCCCCCGCCCCAGCAGGGGACCACCAGTGCCCCAGAAACCCCGTAAGGTGCTGCAGCACCGTGCCAGTGAGAGGCTGAGACGTTTCCAGGCCAGGCTGTCAGAATGAATCCTGGTTCAGAGGCTGCTGCTTGCTCCTGGCAGGAATCGTGTACCGTAAGTGGGCAGCCCATCTCTGCTCCTTTGGGACGCACATGCACTCCCTCAAGTTCCATCATAGCCTGGCTTCTCCTTAGAACTTGCAGAAAAAAAAAGGTTTTCTAGGACATGATTAATTTCCCAATGACAGCTCTGACCCCAGCAGAGGAATCCCATGGTGGATCATTTCTCTCCCCAGTGCACGTGAACGTCCCTCTCTTGCCTCTCTTCCTTTAGGGGACGGGCACATTGCCTGGAGGCAGAGAAGTGCTCGGGTCCTTCCACATGCCCCTCCCTCCTCTCAGCTGTTACAGGCACTGGCAGCCTCTCATCCCCAGGCTGAGCTGGCCCAGGGCTCACACTCACTGCAGGCCACAGCCGGGAGAGAGGGTTTGGGCTGATGCTACAACAGAGAGTGCTGGAAGCATTCAAAAAACTCTTGGGGTGCTTGGGGACATGGCTTAGTGTGGGTAAATGGTTGGACTTGATGATCTTGGCTTTTCCAGCCTTAATGGATCTGTGATTCTCTAAAATATGGCACCTGATTGTGCAGTCACTTTTCATATTTGGGCGAATCTGGCAGCTCAGCCACAGGCCCTGACTGGATGTGTGGAGTCTGGGTAAAGCTGTCTGGCCCGTGCTGGGCAGGAGGTCAAACACCACGGCACAATGGCCCCCTTGGGCTCCAGACTGCCAATTAAATCATTTCCAGTGCTTGATTTGCCCACAGTAACCAGCACAGCTAGCAGAGGCAGTAATTACATTTATGGGCAGCTTGATGAAGCGCCAGCACAGGACAGGTGGAAATGCAGGTCCTCAGAGGAGGCTGCACCAAGTCCCCTCCAGGCACCCTGGTAACATCAACTCCTGAATACTGGGACTGAAATAGTCAGCAAATGTCCCATCTACAGCTTCTAATCTCACTTCAGGTTTATTAGCTGCAAATTTGTGGTGTTTTGTGGCTTATGGAAGAATTTATAGTACTATATAATTTTATTTTTTTTGGCTTCCTGTGTGGAACCACTAATAGTCCCTAACAGGCAGAAAATTGACCTGAGACTCTTTCCCCTCCTTCTCTCCTTTTGGCATGGCTGAAGATATTAATAGTTCCAGGCTGCTTGCTGTCAGCTTCAAATCACCCTGGCAGTTAAAGCCCAAAATAACTGTGCCTTTGATGTCAACTTACTTTTATTTCTAAATAAACAGCAGTGTTGGTTAAGATCTTCCAAATATGAAGCTATAGGCTCCCTCTAGCAACAACAACAATGGAAAGCCAGCCAGCTCAGTGTGTCTTGGGCAGACTGGGTGACCTTTCAGAGGCTTTCATTCAAGCAGAAGAACAGGCGAGGCTCCTTTTGCCATCCCACTGCCATGCTAGAGCTGGTAACTTTGAGCCCAGCTGAGGAAAGGGATCATTCATAGTCATGGTTCTTGCACATCGGTTCTGAACCTCTGGCCTGACTGATTTCACTTTCAAAAGCCCTTGATAATGAGGAAAACTCCCTTATGCCGTGCTCATTATTTCTAATTTTCTTTTGTTCTGAGGCTTCCCTGTTGTTTGGCATAGCCATGGCCATGGTGTGTTGCCGTCCTTCTACCAAGTATTGCTGCCATTGATCTGCTGTGTGCCAAACGGGGCAGCATTCCACAGCCAGGAAACCCCACAGGTGGCACGTAAAGCCTTGGGTCAGACCCCAGAGCTGGGCAGCACTGCCAGGTCCGGCTCCCTTGGGCCAAGAGGACTCCTGGCCCTCCCAGCCAGGCCACAGCAGCGCAGCGGGGACAGTGAAGTGGCTTTTTGCAGCTTTCCCTGCAGCATCCCAAATCTGGAAGCAGTGGGAAAGTGTCAGAGTGTGGAGCTGGGGAAGGAAAGCGTTGCCCAAGTGCCTCAGATAAGGCAGGGAGAGGACAAGGACCCTTCAAGGTGTTTGCTACAGCACCCCCATTTCCTACATCCTCCAGCTCCTGGAGAGAGTTTGTGAACCATGGGCAGCTCACAGGCATGATCAGTGGAGGAAATTTTGTTGCCACTGGAATCAAAAAACAAAATCATCCCTGACCCCTGACCCATGACTCCTTCCCATCTGCCTTGACCCTGTGCTGGGGAAGAAGCTCCAGAGGCCCGTCTCTGGGCACATGGGCTGGGCCAAATTCCCCGTGGGAGAGAGGAGACGTCTGGGACAGATGGAGCCCTACTGGCACCTGTGGAAAGACCCGAGGACTGAATTTCACCAAATGAGCAGGAGCTTCCCCACGGACAGGAGCACCATGGTGGAGGTTGAATGCTGCTTCTGGGCCATTGCTTGGAGCAGAGCTCAGCTCCAGTTCTCTGAAAGAAGGAGAAGGGACAGGGAATTATTTTCACGTCATGATTTGGGTCTGGGCATTGGGAAGAGTGGCCCCACTGCAGGGAAGAGATGACACCTGAGGATCATCCCAAGTGCTGGTTTCTTCCAGCCCTCTCCAGCCAGCTGAACTGCATGACATGGGCAGAGCTTGGCCAGGAGCAGCGCTGGAGACAAATCAGGGTGGTGAGAGCAGCACACGATCCAGAGCAGCCACCTGTGAGCAGCACTCAGGGACCTGTTCCCCACAACAGCTGGGGTGTTTTTCAGGAGGGAGGCTCACCTCCCCAAAACCCAGGAAGCACGGGCAGGAGCGGGCACAGGCATTGTGTGCTCTGAGCAGAGCGGGGTCGCTGGCAGCAGGGGAGGAGCAGCATGACTACACCTGGTTGCATTTCCACTTTCCAACAAGCCCGGTGTCTGCCAGCATTGCGAGATGGGCTTTCACCCAGCGGGAGCTGCTGAACACAATGAATGCTCTTTGTATCTGTCAAGTGCAGAGGGGAGGGAGGCCCCAGGATGCTGCCAGGGCTGGGAACGGTGTGTGTTCGCTCGGGAAGGACTGGTCCTGTACATACTTGCACACACGCGGAGGTACAAACAGAACCTTCATCTGCTGATGAAAGACCGGCCTGCCTGGAAGAGATGCAGGCTGGAAAGGAAACACATTTTCAAAGACAGGAGCAAATATTACAGCACAGTGAATTATTCCTTGTAAATAATACCGGTTGCAGATCTAAGATCCCGTGTTCTGTTAGTGAATCACAGGTGAGCCAAGCCTCCTCTCTGTTGGGCAATGTTTTCCATCTGCCGGCAGCTCACAGACGTGTCGGGTGTCGCTGCGGAGGAACAGCCCTGTGCCACCACAGGAAACCTCCAGAGGGGCAGTGACACAGCTCTGATGGGCTGAATGTCACCCGGGGGTGGGCCTCCCGTGCCTCTTCTCCAGGGACCCTCCCTTGGCATCACACAGGCTCATCCCAGCCCCGGTTTGTGGTGCAGGGGAGGGAAGTGGCACAGGAGACACCCAGCCTTGAACGACCTCTGCAGTTTCCTGCTCCTGGAGGAATCTCCCTCTAACTTCAGGGAGTTACTGCAGGGGGAAATTTTTAAAGGTATTATGCACCTTATGTGCATCTTTTGGGGCTGTCAGTCAACTTAGGCTGCTGATTTCAACCAGTGCAGTGATCTGGAGGTTAATCAGATTTGACCGATGCTTTGAAAATGCCCAGTGGGGTCCTGCCTGCACTTCCCATTGCTTGTTCACTTGGGAAATCCACTCCTGTGTCTTCCTGAGCAGCAGAGGAGGGATGTGTCATTAACTGTCCTGCCCCTGGTAACCTGGTGGAACCTGGCAGGTGCCATCTACAGGCACTGGCCAAGGGCATCCAAGCAGCTGAGGGGAGCTACAAGCACAGAGCGAGGCTATGAGCAGTCATGGGTTGGGCCATTTATTCTTGAACAGATCAATTTGGGCTCAAGCAGAGAAGACTGAGGAAAACCACTGATCTGCTTGGAGCCAGATGAGAACAGAGAGTGTCAGAGCGAGTTCAGGGAGAGGCAGAGCTTTCCTGTCTGATGCATGTGATGTGGTGTAAGGAGGGGACACATCACTCCTGTTCCACTCCTGGGCCCTGGGACAGGCACAGCAGCTTCAGGCGTGCTGGGACCGTGCCACTACACTGCAGGGTGGCCACTGGGCAGGCAGAGCTCATGGTCTTACCACCAGCCCTGTGCTCCTTCCCTGCTGATTGCCAGCACTGCCAACTCTTAGACAACACAAACCCTCCCTGGGTCCTACCGGAGCAGGATTCGTTTGCTCAGATCTGCACACAGTTCCAGCATCCAGATCCCTGTGTGACTGGAGGAGGGAAAACTGCCCTCAGTGTCAGGGGACAAACCCTGCCAGGTCAGGACCTGCCACAGCACCTGGGCTTCTCAGGGAATCCAGCAACAAGGCCTGGTGTGGACCTTGTCAGAGCTACACAAGACAAAATCCACCCACGACAACCTCATTCCACGTTTTTCTTTTGAGATTGTGCCCTATCTTGTAATTCCATGACAAGCATTCCCTAAGACATAAATCACATAAGCCGGAAGTCCTGGAAGGACCGATTTGGAGAGACTCTCTGGGTTGATTTCCCAAGTAAACACCCTCAGGGCAAAGCTGAGGTGGTGCCATAGAGTCGTTCCCAAGCAGGGGCACTGGTAGTGAGAGAAGATGTAAGAGACAAGGGGGCCAAGAGAGATCCTAACATAATGACCCTGCCTGGGCCCAGAGGATGAGAATTACAGGGTAATTGGGCAGCAGCTCATTGCTGTGTAAACGCTCAGTTATTTCTGTTCCATAAACCACAATCCAGGTTACATGGTAATTACTTTGAGGTTCATTAAGTGTAATTATACAGTAATCTCCAGGAGCCAGTAATCATGTTCCAAAGTATCTACCACTTAAAGCTTGGTGAGTGTCATGCAGGTAGGAAGCAGTCATGGTGTTCAGACTTCAGTGAACTGGAAAGCGGGATGGCCAGGGTAGGGTCAAATGTTACTGTGACAGCTGAAATTGCCTTCCAGGGAGAATGCTGGGCACGGTGGAGGAGAAGTGCTGCACACCCCATGCCCAGCCAGTCTCCATGGGCACCCTCCAGCCAGCAGCAGGACCCGTGCCTTCGGAGGACTGCTCCTCCTGGGCTGCCACCAGTGCCCCATAGGTCAAATAAATCCTTTTCCAGAGGTTAAGCCCATCCTTGGAGAGCAAACACAACTCCTGAGATTTCATTCCGACTCAGATGTCTCTTTTAGTTGCCAAGTTGGAGTGGGTAAATTCTACCCTTGTCATTACAACCAACATAGCATATTTTATTTATTTTGCTATACAACAAATGAGACTTAAAGCTCAACAGTGTCAGTACCTCTTGCACATCACTCCCAGCTTTGGCTCATAGATTCCAATGTGGGGTTAACCCCAAGCATCAGAAGAAGTCTTCCCACAGACTCCTCTTCCACTGGTCCCAGTCACAGCATGTCCTGTTGCAGGGAGACCCAGAGTCCCCAGGACAATCATGGAGGGAATGGTCCCCTGATCCCCTCTGCACCACAGGGTGAGGGGGCCCAGAGAAACCCTTCACGGGACACACACAGCCAACACTGTTTGTGTTTCTTGTCCTTAAAGAGTCCCGTTTTGACCTGGAAAGGCAAGAAAAAGCACTCAGAGCCAAAGCCCCGGGGCTGAGCTCCTGGGAGAAGGGGCCAGGCCCTCAGGAGACGGGAAGCAGCAGCACTGCCCGGTGCTGGGCACGGGGCACCTGGGGAGAGGAGTCCCAGGGCAGCAGCCACGGCTTGGGCTGGCTCTCACCGGACAGTGCTCCGAGCAGGGAATATTCCTGCCGCAGCAATGGGTGAGACTGTGTTTCCAGGCAGTGGCTGGATCAGCCTGGTAGGAAAAACCTGTCCCCATGTTAACGACCAAGTTTCCGTGGCTTCAAAGCGCAGACACGCGTGGCTGAGTTCCTACAGAAACGTTAATGAATGTTTTTCCCTTCTCTGTCTTTCAGGGATCTGAACTACAACGAGCTGCTGGAATTCCCCGGGGCCATCAGGACGCTGGGCCGACTGCAGGAGCTGTGAGATTTTCCATTCATTCCTTTTCAAAACCACTCCCTGTGGGAGAGTGACCAATAAAGCATCGGGTGTGCTCTGACTTGAGGAAAGCACTCAATCCAAGCTTTTCTTTTCCTTCCCAGCCCTCTCCACTGCACCAAAGCAGTTTATCCCCTCGATTCCCATCAGCTCTGATCCCCATCAGCCTCCACACCATGGCTGGTGGAGGAGTGGGAGTCCCTGTCAGCCTTGGAGCGGGTTCCTCCTTGAGTTCTTCACTCCCCTGGGGCATCCAAGGGGCTCAGATTCCATCTGTTCTCTGGCTGATTCTGAGGTGCATTCCCCAGCCTGGGACCACAACCTGGACTTTACCCACGTTATTGCGAGGCCGGAGTTCCTGCAGGCCCTGTGCCACCTCCTCTAATGGGCAGACACTGTTTTACCTCCCTTAGGATAAATTTATAGTAGGGAATTACCAAAGTTTGTGACCATTTTAGTGGACAGCTCTCCTTCCTCTAACTGGTCATCCTGGGAGACACTAAAAATAAGAAACCAGCCCACTTATCACCCACGAAGGTAGAAGCCCCAGGGTGGGGTGAGTGGATGTGGATGCACAGTTCCTCTGTCACGCCGGTGCCAGGCTGGGGTGGTTCAAAAGCAGCTGCTCTCGTGTTTCTGGGAGCCTTGGAGTAAAAATCTGACACTACTTCTTTCTTTACTGGAAGAATTCTCATGAGATTTCTCTGTTCAGCCCAGATATCATCATTATTCTCACCTTCAAAATGAGAATGAGATCCTTAATCCCCTTTGAGATGGCTTTTGAAATGCCTGTCACTAAAGAAGAGGCAAATTCCAAACAGTCAGCAACTAATCACCTGCTCAGAGTCCTCTGGGATAAACAACCTGAGCATCACCCAGAGCCTGGTCTTAGTCCTGGACACAGGAACCAGTGGCTGCCTCTGCAGTACAGGAGGTCAGACTGTGGCCCCAGAGCTCTGTTCTGCTGCAAAAGTTTGCTGATAGAAATTTTCTCAAGCTTAACCAAAATTAGCCCAGCTAGAGCTACAAATCCTTTAAAGTCATGTGGGCTGAGCACACTCTGGTTGGCAGCTGTGGAGCTGTAATGGAGGCCATCCATAAAAATTGTAGTTCCTGGAGGGCAGAAAATTTTGTATTTGGCTTGTTTCTGTTTCCTGACCTGTTAAGTGTTAAACCTTCAGTCCCTGTACCCTCGGTGGGGTCAGTGGAGTCACACATGGAGCACCCACAGAGTAAATGCAGCAGATTTTGTCCTACCAAACCACAGACCCTGTTCACCTGCTGGGATGATGCTGCAGCTGGGAAGGAGCCTACATCTCCTATTTGATGTGTATTTTGAAGGCTCTCTGGCTTTAAAAGTGTTGAGGAAAGAAGGTTTAATTAATTAATTAATATTTGTTTCTCCCAACAGCGGTTTTCACAACAACAACATCAAAGCTATTCCAGAGAACGCATTTGTTGGGAATCCCCTCCTCCAAACAATGTAAGAAAATTAAATAATGTTTCCTACATCTTTATATTACCCAGAAAGGGGCATTTCCTGATGTTTTTGGTTGGGATTTCTGACAGTGGTCAGCGTGACAACAACCTGATATTTGCCATCCTTGTGCCAGAGCAGGCTGGCATTGCTCCTTCTCAGAATTGCTGTGGGTTCTCCTTTCCCTGCAGCACAGGCTGACAGCAAGGAAGGAGCAGAATACAGGTGGTCTGCATGGAAATTATCTCAGCCCTGGTTGACATCTGCTGATGTTTATTCCTTGTGTTCAGAAAAGCTGCGGGGCTGGAGCAGCAGCTCTGAATTCAGAGCGCTGGGTACCAGACCCCTGTGTGTGTGCCCCAGAGCTGTGACACAAAGCTCTGCAGATGAACACACCCGGCTGTCAGCTCATTGCTCCTCTGACCCAGGCACAGGCGGTGATTTTGGGATACTCCTCTGAACCACACAGATATCGAAAGTCGTGGCAAGTGACAAAAGCTCTGCTTATCCAAACTGACTTTAATTATAGAAATACCAATATCTGGAAAGCCGTGGTGACGCTGGGTGAAACCATTCCCTGCTCCAGCCAAAGCAGCCAGCCTCATCCCCACCTCCCTTGGGCACCATCCACAGAGCGGTGATGGGGGCCCAGACACCCAGAACGTTCATCTCTCCCTTGGATCTGCCCACCTAAAGCCTTGCACAGTTAGTGGGGGAAAGCGCTTCTTGCAGGGGGTGACAGCTCCTCCCCTGTCTCTCTGGGTCCTGGAAGAGCTCACTTCTCTCCCCTGACTGTGACAGGTAGGAAAGCTGCTGCTGCTGTGGGTGTGGAAGGTCAGAGGAGGTGTCCTGCAGTGCAAGGTGCTTCTCAGGAGGACTGGAGGAGGGTTTTACTCCTGTCCAGCCCGTCTGGTTCAGCAGGACCCCAAAGGGCCCATTCAGAGCAGCAGGAGGCCTCAGTTGTGCCAATGTCCAGCTGAAATAGGCTCGTGGGAGAGCCTGTGGTTATCTGGGAACAAGAACTCCTCACAGCACAGCAGCACCTCCTGCGTGGCTCACTGCTGGTAGCTCTGAGGCTCTTGACCAGTAACAGCATCTTCCCTGTGTGTGCAGCAACCTCTGACCGGTTCCTCTTTCCATTGCAGCCATTTCTATGACAATCCCATCCAGTTTGTTGGACAGTCTGCTTTCCAGTACTTGCCAAAGCTCCACACTCTGTAAGTTCACCAGGCACATCCTCAGAGAGGTAACACCCAAGCTCCAAACCCTGTGTACTGGGCACCTTTGTGGCCTCCTCCCTCCCTTTTGTCAAGAGCCCCTGTGCCCAGAGAGGACCAGGAAGCCATTTTGCTGGCCAGCCCCAAAGGCTGCTCCAAGGAGCAGACACTGCAGATGTTTTCTTCTGAGGAAGGATCATTTTGAAAAGAGCATTTTGGAGGCAGCCACTAATTCCTCCTCCTCACACAGCTGACAGGCACTGAGGCCTCCCAGAGTCCCCAGAGCTGTGCCAGGAGCAGCAAAGACCTCACACACAAGCGCCACAGCTCTTGCTGCTGTTGCACAGCTGCCCAAACAGAAGGACACTGAAGGCATCTGCCTTCCTCCATAAGGTGGGGAGGAGGAGGAACATGTCCCAGCACCACGGCACAAATCACCTTCCTGGGCACCCAGCAGTGGCGCTGCTTCCTGCACATGCACACCCTAAGGCTGCTCCAGGCCACCAGCACAGGCTGGGCACCACCTGGACCACAACAGCTGCCCCACGTCGGCTTTTCAGCCAACCTGTTGTGGCACAGCACTAAAAATACTGAGGCAGAGGCAACCTCATAAATCTCTATTTATAAGCCTCACCCAGGCACATAAAATAAATCATTCAAATAGCCCTGCATTCTTTAGATCCAAATGCGTAGTCCCAGGGAGGCTTGGGTGGGATGCCCTGCTTACATTCCCCATGGTAATTGTTTGGGGTTTTTTATTTAATTTGGGTAGAGATCGTGCCAAGAATGTCAGTGGCTGGGAGAGGCTTTGAGCTTGCCAAGTCTCCTTGCACAGAAGTGCCCAGCTCCATCTCGCTGTATCTGCTCCAGCCACAGGGACACGCTGGATCTGCGCCTCTGATCACCACGTCAGGGTGTGAGGAAGCAGATTTGCCACCGTGGCTGATGGGGCTGGAACCTTGGGCAGCTGCACTTGCCTCCAGCTCCTCTGCCCACCTCACCTCACCCTCATTTCTCTGCAGGTCACTCAACGGAGCAACGGACATCAGGGAATTCCCGGACCTTAAAGGCACCACCAGCCTAGAAGTTTTGTGAGTGGTACCTCTCTCCCTTTTACCCTGCTAGCTGTGCTCTTCCTCCTTCAAGGCAGTCCAGGCTGTTTCAGTGAGGACAACCTTCCCAGTGCTGTGCAGTATTCAGCTCTGCCTCTCCTTGGGCACTCACCCTTCTGCTTCGTTTCACCCCTGTGGCTCCTGAACGCAGCTTTCCTCCCCGTGAGTGGCTCTCTCAGTACTCTTGAGTGTGCTCCAATCTTTTTAATTTTTTTTTCCCCTTCCTTCCCTCCTGCATCTGTGAAGGAGTGAACCTCTGAGTGCAGTGCTTCTGCTGAGCCCCAGTGTCTCTGCCCAAACTGGAACCAGCACCGTGGTGCAGTTCAGGAAACATCTGCCACCCTGCAAAAGCTCCGGTCCCCTCCTCACCCCACCAGGCCCTGGAGGACACGCTGCCTCTGGCCCCACACGGCTCTCCTCGCTCGGGCACTGGTCCCCATGCTGTGCTGGAACTGGGAGCACCCCAGGCCAGGGTGTGGCCACCCCAGGTGGCCATGCTGTGTCTCAGGGACACAGGGACGCACCACCCATCCCTCCCACACCAGCACCAGACCCCTGTGTGGACAAGGGGAACTGGGGTGGCAGAGCACGCTACAGAGGGCACTGCCACCTGCCCCAACACGGCCAAGGACAGCTGTGAATTCAGGACTCAGCAGTGGCCCAGAACTCTTTATAGGCACATTCACCTTAGCCAGGCACAGCGGCAGTGCCTGTTTCCAAACTTGCCAGGCAGTTTTTTATCCTCTCCAGGTGTTTCAGTGTCCCATTGGTGTTGTCTCTCCTGCTGCCATCTGGGACAGGTAGCTGGGCTTCTGGGACAGAGTCTGGGCACTGGCTGTCAGCAACACTATTCCTTCTCTCTCCTCCACCCCTCTAGGACCTTGACCCGGGCAGGCATCCATTTCCTCCCCAGAAGGATGTGCCAGCAGCTGCCCAGCCTCCGAGTCCTGTAAGTAACTTGTGTCTCTGTCCTGCCTGGTCCTTAGAAAGATGCCGTCAGGAACTGGGCTTTGCTTTTGTCTTGCCCAGGGAGAGGACCAGCTATGGAAAACCATCCTGTGCTTCTTGTTCCCTTTATCTTTTCCATGCAGACATCACCACATTCTTAGCCACTGCCTTGAGCTCATGCTTGTTCTTGAACTTGCTGCTCCATCCCAGCACGGTGCTCTGGTCCCAGGGCTGCAGTCAGGCACATCCCCCTTGCTCTGCACCAGCAGGAACTGCCCTCCCATGCAAGGAGAGTAGAGAGGGAACAAAAGGATGTGGGTAAGAATGGCCACAGCATTTCAGAGCTCCCAGCTATGCCGATGCTCTTAGCCCAAAAACAAGGGGGAAATCACATTTACCCTCTGCCCCAGGCTTATTGCAGCTGGAGCTCCAGCAAGTGCCATCATCTGGAGGAAGGATCCTGTTCATATGCAGGAGGGATCAGCTGTGACCTGATGGAGACCTGTGAGGCCACAAGGCCACATTTCCTCATTTGGGGCAGCAGAGGCAGAGCAGGGTTTGCTCCGTCTCTCTGTTTCTTTGGCCCTGCCTGTTTAGCCAGGCACTGAATGGTGCTGGGGCGTCATGCTCTTTCCTTTAGCTTGGTACACGATGAAACCAACATCTTGGAAAGATTCTGCATCATCTCAGGAATCACACCCCTGGTTCCTGAGATCCCCAACTATGTCTGCACTCAAAGACATCCTCAGGAAATGAGTCATGAGCCAGATTTATACAAGTTCGCAGCCTTAGGGCAACAGGAGGCTTGCCTCTCATCAGTCTTTATACAAGCAAGCTGAAAAAGAAAACAAGTTTGTTCCAGGAAAGCAACGGGAGTGAATTCTTGATCACAGAAATTGGAAACAAGAGTAAAACATAAAAATAAAAGAAGACAATTTGTAACTTAGGAGATTACAGGCTTTTGCTTCCAGCTGTCCCTGTAGGGAAGATCTCTCATCTTTACACATCTGGACCAATTCAGTGCATGACTTGCTATGAAAGTGCAGCCTTTGGACTGGCCCGAGCTGCTGGGTCCCAAAGCTCTGTTTATGTTTGCAAGTTATCAGACTGCAAACCCTCACAGCAGAGCCTCTTCTTGGTGCCTGCCCCCTCCATGTGGGAGAGTTTTACTGGGACACATCACCTTGTTCCTTGCTCCTTATTCTTCTTCCCTGGTGAACTTTCCTGACATCAGCTTTCCTGACATGGAGAGTATGTGGGCCAGTGTTTGTGCATGTTTACAACTCTCTGGCCTTTGAAATGCCCTGGCCCCTGGCCCCGCAGAGCCTGTGGCTGTTCTCTGCCTGTCCCTTGGCAGCCAGTGGAGCTACGACTGTGACACATCTGACCACAGAGGACAAGGTTAAAGCTGCATTTCTGGCCCCACACCACGGTGTGGATTCTCTGCAGGGATCCTGCACAGGGGCTGTAGAGCCCCTGCAGGGGCAGAGGGTCACGGCCATCCTGGGATGCCACCCGTGCTGAACCCACAGGCAGGGCAGCCTTTGGCACCAACCTGGCATCGTCCTGCTGCTTTCACCCAAAGCTTCTGCCCAGGGCACAGATTTGTTGTAATCAGGGTACATCCTGAGCTTAAAGGGACACACAAGGACCATGGAGTCCAACTCCTGGCTCTGCACAGGACACCCCAACAACCCCACCCTGTGCCTGAGAGACTTGTCCAAATGCTCCTCGAGCTCTGGAAGATTTGTCTTTCTGCTCAAGCAGAAATAGGTGACGCTCCCCTGAGCAGAGCTGAAGTCCCTTGATGCCATCAGCACCTCCATCCTGGTATGTCCCAACCGAACAGGAGTGACTGAGGCTGCTCTGTTTGTAGATTTTGGGCTGCTCCTGGTTGCCCTCACTCTGCAGGAACCAGAAATAACTCTCAGGGCTGGTTCTCCCCACCACTCTTAGCTAAGCTACAGCCCTGTCCAGCCCAATGGATTGACACAGGGACCAGGGAAAGGGACTGATGCTAAGGCTCTTTCTCCATACTGGGTGACAGCCTCCAGAGCCAAGCACAAACCTTCTGCTTGCTTTTCCCTCCCTCCTCTCCACCATGGAAAACTGGTGGTGAGGGGGTTGGCAAAAAAAAAAATAATTGAAATATTTTAGGAGCAATCTATTGGCAGAAAGATGGAAACCGAGTTTGGAAAGTCGGCAGAGCAACCACATACAAAACTTTACCCTGGGGCAAATTTCCCTCGAACAACCACAAATCCAGTCTCTGCTGGTGGGGGAAAGAGTTGGGTTTAAACATTACTCCTTACCCAGCCTGTTTCAGCTCCAATAGATTCTCATTAAGCTGTGCCAGGGTGGGTTTTCCTGCGACTATCAAGCCACTCCACTCTAGATGCTGACATGACACTGGAAAGAGTTTGCTTTTGAGTAACAGCACTTGAAAGAACGAGGACCAGAGGTCTCCGCAGTCTGTAATGCCCTGAACCAAATCCCTGCCAATGCCACAACCCTTGCCCAGCCTCGGGAGAAAGCCACGAAGGGCTGGACGGGGAGCAGGCAATGGGCAGTGGGTTTGCTGTGCCAGGAGGGAGGAGAGCAGCTGGCTGGTCAAAACCTCCCCGGGCTCTGCAGGCACATCTGCAGCCTCTGGGAGCTCCGGCAGGGATCTCTCTCTGCTGTGCCCGCAGAAAGCAGGGCTGTGCATGGCAGAAGGGGCACGGGTGGGTTCCACAGCTGACCTGAGGCTGGGGAGGGCCAGCCCAGCTGTAGCAGCAGCTCCATCAGCCCCAGGCTGTGCTGCAGGGAGCTGGGCTGGGGAGGGACGAGTGGGTAACTCACGGGGCAGCCCCTGGTTGCACAGAGACACCCAGAGCCAGCCTCGGGTGCAGAGTGGAGCCCCTGCACACTGGGGTTACCAGGAGTGGAGCTGTGCAGGATGAAGGGAGGTCACCTCGCTCTCCAGCAGCGCCTGCCTCCCAAGGGAGGGCTCAGGGGCACTGGCGTTGATGTCCCAACATTCCTGTGGTGTCCTTCCCCTGCAGAGAGCTGTCACACAACCAAATCGAAGAGCTGCCCAGTTTCCATCGGTGCCAGCAGCTGGAGGAGCTGTGAGTATGGAGATGTCCTTGTTCAGACCGTGCTCTGGGGGCAAAGGGCTGTTTTGGGGAGAGGGGCAGTTCCCACACACAGAACTCCCTAAGCACCGGGCAGCTGGGCGTTATAGCTGTTCGGGGTGCAAATGGGCCAGAGCTCCACTCTTTGCCCCTGTGCACATACAGAATAAACATCCATTCCCTGTGCATAGGAGCTCAATTCACTCCGGTCCTTTCTCACTCGAACAGGAGCAGGATGTGACAGCACTGACTTCACTCACTCCAGTCCCACTGTGAGCTAACCAAGAATGGGGTTTGTGGCCACCACAAAAATCTTCTGCTTCAAGGAGGGGTCCCATGCCATGGGCACAAGGCAGCTCTAATCCACCTTGCCCAGGGCCACCCCATCCTGAGAGAAGGGGGATTCTTTCCTCAGGTGTAGCCCTCAAACTGGGTCCTCTCCAGGCCCCGGGAGGCACCACTGTTGCTCTGAGACAAAGTTATTCACATTCAGCTGAAAGTGACTGGAGATCTGGCCCTACACTTCAAATAGAACACAAGTTCTTGGCCTTTTTGAGAAAAACTAAAAAAAAAAAACCCTTAAAAAAAGAAAAAAGAAAAAAATACTCCATGATTTTTTACAGAATTCTGCTGCCTGGAAGAGCAGATGTATGGGAGCAGCATCCCCATTAAAAAAACTCACAGGAGAGGTTGTCCCTGCTCTCTGCAGCACCCCAGCCTGGAGAGCCAGACCAGCTCACCCAGCCTTTAAATTGGGCACCAGGACACTGTGAAACCACATGAAAACGAGAGTTACACAGCCCCTGCTGCCTTTTATGGCAGCTGTGAGAGTACCCCCAGAAAACATTTGGAAAAAATAGAAAGTACACCAAAAAAAGGCAAATGTTCAGAATTCCAAACCTGTAGTTTCACAAACTCTGCCTAAGTTCCTTCTTACAATATTTTATAACATGCCAAATTCAGACTTAACATTCACATAAAACCACAATAAATCCCAGTTTCTGGCTACTGAAGTCAAATAGATTATACCTTAAATTCATATTTTTTACAAAGTGAGTGTTTGGTCCCTTAAGCCCACAGTTATTGTCCTGTGAGCCCCACCCCCAGCAAGCATCAGCATTCCTGCTGGTTTGAAACAAGTCTGGTGGTGCCTGGTGGTGCAGCCTGGCCCACAAACCGCGCAGGTGTGCAGACCTTCACCTGCACCCACGGCGGATCCCTCACAGAGAGACACCCCTAAATTACCTTCCTCCACCTTGCTCCAATGCCCCTTCTGCCCAAACTCCACCTCTTCCAATCACTGAGACCCCCAAATTTGTGTCCAGAGTTTCCAGTGCCCCCCGCATGAAATCTTGGCTGGAGGTGGGAGCGATGCCAGCCTGGTTACGTGGGGCACCAAGGGACCAGCCTCGGGTGCCACCTGTGGCCAAACACCGGCTGAGACAGCACAGTCAGCACGTGAGGGTCCTTGTGTGAGATGAGCCAGGGTCACTCCCGAGTCTAAAGGCAGGCTGACTGCCTGAGAAACGCCCAGGGAGCTGCTGAAGGTGGAGCACGAGGCCCTGGCTGTCTCCCCTTGCAGATGGTCACAGGTGGGGACGCTGCTTCTGCAGGTCTGGGAATTCATGATGGGCATTCTGCAGGAACCTTAATTAGTATTCACCATTGTTTCACACTAGGGAAAACAAACCTGGGGAACTGAAGCGTTCCCAAGAGATGCGTGGTTGGAGCAGCCAGGGTGTCTCTTGAGGCTGTGGGGAGTGTGCAGGACAGTCAGCAGGGTCTGTGTGAACTCTCACCCTGCTCTTTCCCCTCCCCCAGGGGATGCAGGGGACACCTGGAAAGGAGATGTGGAGGGCTGAGGCACCTCGTGTGCAGATGTGGATGGTGGGTTCTACAAGACATCAAGATTTTTCTTCATTTAACACTGAGATGCCTTCAGCCCTCAAACCTCCTTCATCCTCCCCAAGGCAAAGGGCAGCACCACGTGGTCCTTCCTGAAGGGTCACACGGAGCTGGTTGCTGATTACTGGCTCCAAGCCCTCTGCTTTTCCTCTCATGAAGCAATTTGGAGGCTTAGGGCAGAGCAGAGTGAGAAACCAGTGTGGATTTGGAGCTAACAGGCACCTTTGGCCACTGCACATCAACAGTTCTTTACTGAGTCACAATGGCATCAAAAGCAGAGGCTGTCTGAGCCCTGGAGCTGCCTGTAGGAGAGAATGGCTGTGATGTGTTTTGCTGCTGATCCTGTGTAACTCTTGAAATAAGTGCAGGTTTCCAAAGCACAGCAGCTTCCACTGTGACAGTCTGAATCTGCCGCACTGGGACAAAGATCTCCACAGAGTGGGAACGCTGCCTTCAGCTCTCTTCTCACACCAGTTTCTGTTTTTCCAGAGGTCTCCAGCACAACAAGATCCACGAGATCAGAGCAGACACCTTTGTGCAGCTCATGGCCCTGCGCTCCATGCAAGTATCGTCTGCCAGGGGAGCAGCTGGGGTCGTGCTGGGGAAGGGGAGCTGTGAACCCAGACGGGCTGAGGGAAGTTCCCAACCCGCTGCCTCTGTCTCTGCTGAGTGGCTTTTCTGTTGAGTCCCTCTTCCATTCTGCCTGAGCAAAGAAGAGGGCACAAACCCCCCTTCTGGCTGCCCCAGTGCCTGCAGACCCCCTCCTTACCCACCCCCTCGTGCCCACACCCCACATGCTCCCACCACGCGCTGCAGCTCCGCCACAGCCGAGCCCACACCACGGTCAGGCCTCCTGAGTGCCAGGAGGAGCTCAGGGCAGGGATTTACCCCGATGCACCTGAGCTCCAGCACCCCTTGTCCTACACAGGCGGGTCCTGGGCCCTGCACTCCTGCTACATCCATGCAGAGCATCCCGTTTGGTTTGAAAGTTCCTCCCCACAACTCAAAAGCTCGTGTTCCACGTACCAAGTGCACCAAGCATGCACTGCCCACACACACAGAGTGACCCCCAAGTCACTTTGGGAACCCATCCTGGATGAGACCCACAAGGCACCTTGGAGAGCTGGCAAGGTCCAGAGGGGCACAATGGTGCTGTGACATTGGGGAAGGGCCCTGACGGTCTCTGTTTGCTGTTCTGTCAGGAAGTGAACTAAAACACACAAAATCTTCTCCCATGGTGCCGCAGTGTGGGTGCCATTTAGCAGCCCAGCATTCCCAGGATCCCCTGAGTGTCACGTTCACCATGTTTACAACTGCCCAGGAACACTGGGGTGTCACAGGTGACCCTGCAGACACTCACGGAAACGTGACTATCCTGCTCCAGCCCACAGCCACGCACACACAGCTGAGCAAGCTGGTCCCGGTGGGAAGGATTCCTCCCACCCAATTTCACACACATCTGAGCAGGTATCTCAGCTCCCTTAGAGCTGGAGAGATGCAGCTTGTCCTGTAGTCAGCCTTAGGGCAAGGAATGTGTCCCAGTTTGCTGATTTCCTCTTCACTAGTGACAGAGGGAGAGGAGTCCTCTCGCTTGGATGGAGGCAGAGCTTATTGAGAGGACTCAGTGAAGCCAGAGCACCTGCACATGGCAGGAGACATTCTAAAATCACCTCCCCGAGACACCCAGCCCTATCTGCCCTTGCTGCACCCAGCACTGTGACTGCCCTGGGGATGCTCTGGCACTAAGGCATGACCTGTTTGGCATGTTGGCATAAAATTCCTAAATTTACAGAAATTAAGCCGGTAAAGAACTTTTCCCAGTGATCTTTTCCCAGTGGTCTCAGCAGAGGAGCTCCTGCAAGGCAAACTCTTGTGCCTCTGTTAGAAACCACCCATACACGGACCCACACTTGTCTGTGGGGAGCTGCAACGGGACAGAACTTGCTGCTGACCAAGGGGCTGCAGATCCCACATTTGCTCCCATCAGGGCCCTTGGCCTGGCCAGTGCCAGCAGCTTCACTGCCCTGCTCTGCTCCCTTCTTACTGCTGTGTCCTTGCCTTGCAGAGACCTGAGTTGGAATTACATCCAGTTCATTCACCCAGAAGCCTTCGTGACCCTGCACTCCCTCACCAAGCTGTAAGTTGCAGGGATATTTCTTTCACAGTGGGCCATGGATAGGAGGTATCTGAGGACCTCAGACTGATTCCCTGGGCTACCAGAACACCTGGGATTTGGGTGTTGGAAGATGGATGTGTTGAGGTGCAAGTCTCAGCACTGATGTGGACAGAACAAGTCCCAGGGTTTCCTATTAATACTGTTAATAAAGGGATGATGAAGGGCAGGAGCAGCCATCTTCAAGAGGCTCTCACCCTGAACACTTAAACCTCTGTTTCCTGATGCTTTCATAGCTGCCTGAGATGCCTTTAAGGAAGATCAGCATGATGGGCTGTTTCTGCAGGAGCCACTGCAGACCACCTGTGCTGGCTCTGGAGGGTCCCCAGTTCTCAGCCCCCTCTCTAAGACTCTTGGGTATTTTATGGGCTGGGATCTGCAGTCATTCCTGACCTATTGTGGAGGAGGAGATGTGTGGGGCACGTAAATGTCCAGCGAGGGAGAGACCAGCCAGAGCTTTCAGCAAGGCCCCTAACCCCAGTCCCTCATTCTCCCAGGGACTGCAGTCTCCACACATTTATCTCCAGAGGCTCCTGGCCCCAGTGCAGCACCAGCCCCATTTCAGCATCACATGGAGGGAGCAATGGAGGCAGTGCCCTCTGCTTGGCTGAGATACCCTGGCAGCAGAGCCCTGACCGTGCTCTCCCTCTCTGCTTTCCCCTCTCCAGGGACTTGACGGACAACCAGCTGGTCACGCTGCCCCTGGATGGTTTGGCTGGACTGACCCACCTGAAGCTCCAAGGCAACCCGGCTCTCTCTGAGCCCTTCACCAAGGAGAGCTTCCCCAAAATGAGGTACTTGGAGTGTTGGCTCTCTCACTTGTGGCATTCAGCACAGCCTGTATTTGCTTACAGCACTCGGCCTCCTGCTCTCCTTGTCCATCTCGTGCTTTCTCCATGCTCCCAGGCCTGTGGGTAGAGGAAGATCCATCTGCTGCTAACACATCTCATCTTTAATATGTTCCATGGGAGAGCACTGAAGTGCTCCAGGCCACCACCCCCACCCCAAACACACACACACAAGTGGAAAGTGTGGAGCAGGCCCAGCTCAGGGCTCGTCTCAATGGAAAACATTCCCAGAAGCAGTTCTACCTAATGACATCCAGGTTTCCTTCCATAAACTCTGTTTGTGTGGCCGTGTCTTGTCTGTTATGGATTAATGAGGAGCCTGAAGGGGTCAAACAGATCAAGAAGAGGCTGCAGAAGGCTCAGAGCACAGTGCTGTGCCACAGGCTCAGACTTTCCTGGCCCTCCTTGGCTCCTGGGTCTCAGCGTGGCACCTGCCCTCGGGCTTAGGCGCCCATGGTCCAGAGAACACAAATTCCCCTCCGATGAAGTCATCTCTTGCTTGGGTGTCCCAGGGAGTTCCGTTCAAGCCAGGAATGCATGAGCTGATGCTCCCACTCATCCAGGATGGGTTCCCAAAGCTGGAGCTGTTCCAGTTTACACGCAGGGCTGGCATCACAGGGCACTGCACCAAGGGGCTTAATAGCTCAGGCCTGAGTGTGGAGCTCTCACTTGAGGCTGCCACAGCAGTGGTGCCTGCAGGGCTCTCTCTCCTGACTTTTTTAACTCATAGCTGGGATCTGCTGCATGACTGGTTTCCAAATGGCAGGGGATTCCAGAAGATTTTGGAGGGTTTTCTGCACCCAAGATCCTGGAACAATAGAATGGTGTGGGTTGGAAAGAAATATTAAAGCTCATTCTGTTCCACCCCCTGCCATGGGCAGGGACACCTTCCACTGTCCCAGGTTGCTCCAAGTCCCGTCCAACCTGGCCTTGGACACTGCCAGGGATGGGGCAGCCACAGCTGCTCTGGGCACCCTGTGCCAGGGCCTCCCCACCCTCACAGGGAAGAATTTCTTCCCAATATCCCATCTATCCCTGCCCTCTGCCAGTAGGAAATTAGGATTCCTTGCCCTGTCCCTTCAGGCCCTTGTCCAAAGTCCCTCTNAACCTCCCTGGGCAGCTCCTTCCAATGTCCAAAAAGCCCTTCCTTGAAGGAATTCCTCCTGATTCCAACATGAGTCTCCCCTGCTGTAGCTTGAGGCCATTTCCTCTCGCACCGTCGCTTGGTGCCTTGGAGGGGAGACCAACCCCGCCTTGTTACAATCGGCAGCTGCAGGGAGTGAGAAGGTCCCTGCGGATGGGGGATCCCTTGAGCTTCCTCTTCTCCAGGCTGAGCCCCCTCAGCCACTCTCCCTATGATTTACTCTCCAGACCCTTCCCCAGCTCCATTGCCCTTTTCTGGACTGACTCCAGCCCCACAATGTCTTTCTTGAAGTGAGGGGTCCAGAACAGGGCTCAAGCTGCAGCCTCACAAGGGCCAAGCTCCTTTAGGCCCTGGAAGGGGCTCTGAGGTCTCTTCTCCAGGTGAGCACCCCCAGCTCTCCCAGCCTGGCTCCAGAGCAGAGGGGCTCCAGCCCTTGGAGCATCTCTGTGGTCTCCTCCAGACCAGCTCCAACAGGCACTCGCTTGTGCAGGGTGGGTCAAGTTCAGCACTTTCAGGGTTTCTCCTCCAAATTAGTCCCATTGGAATCTCTTGAGCTGCTTTAGATTTGTACCAGAGAAACAGAGCCTGCAGCAGTGCTGCACTGAACCATGCCAGGCAACGGACCCATTAACATTCCCGAAAGTTTGGGGTACTGCTGTTTTGCAGCCTTACTCTTGGGCCATATGTCTGGAGGAGTCATCTGAGAACAGTGCTTAGCCCCACTGGGAGGATCTGCACCTCCCTGCCACCTTCCAATAATAATAGGATCTAATTTGGAGCTTATAACAGGAAACAAGCTTGTATACAGAGTTTCCAGACCCTCCCGGGGCTCAGCCAGAAATGTTTGGGAACACAAAACAAAAGCATATTTTTAGAATATAGAGTTTTACCATATTTACTGATCTTGTCAGAAGACCTTAATTGTCTGGAAAACCTGAGGTTCCTTTGCCTTCATCAGCAGTCTCCCCGACTTCCAGCAAAGCCAGAAATGCAGCTGCTGACAGCCTGGTATTGCGTCCAGATGATGCTCAGCTGCTGTTGAATTAACCTTGTAATACAAGCTATAATTAGTGATTAACAGTTCAACTTCCAAGCAGAAATCAGACATATTTAAATAACTTGCTTCACTTGGGAGACCTGAGAATTCCCTGCCTGAGCTGGGACTCCTGGAACTGGAGTCTGAAGGTGCCTCTCTGACCCTCAACAAGCAAGGGGAGCCTTGTTCCAGGGAAGCTTCTCCCTGTGAAGGAAAGAAAGGATGCCTGGCAAAACATGGCCTTGGGGTAAAAATTGAAGACTGCACATGGCATATTGGAGAGAGGGGCTAGTTTAGTCCGAGGAGAACAGCAGAAGGGTTTTTAGGAGTGTGGTGGTTTAGAAATGGTATTCTCC